>SKCR01013573.1:0-16310 GCA_019454045.1 Zanthoxylum bungeanum
TTCCTTAAATGGGCTTTGGTATTTGGGTTTGACCCATATTGACCAAAAGTCCATGCCTTATGAAATTAATTAAAAGCCCATTGGATTTTAATTAAATTAACATTGGATGTTAATAGGGCTTTGAGACCCGTAACGATTAGATTTAGAATCTAAGTCGTAAAGGCACATTAAAAAGTGTAATTATTTAATTTAGAATTAAATATAGAATTAGTATTAAATGCAAATTAAATTGGATTTAATGTTGTAGTTTAATATAATTCGAGAATTCGTACTTTGAGTACTTATTCGTAAAACGAGTCGGACTCGCGCAAAATCAAATCGTTGTTTGAACATTGGATGGTCATTAATTTCAGATTAATTAATTGGATTAGATTGATTGATAATATGCTTTGTGTGAATACATGGATGCGATGTATGAATAATGTTATATCAGATGGATATTAGATGGGTGATGGCAATTTTGGAAATTGTTGTAATAAATTTAGAATTTATTAATTGGACCTGCGTGTCCAGCCTATTACCTCTTGACTCTTTGTATTTCTCTTCTCACCTATTCCCCTCAATGTAAATGAGGTTTCTTTAGAAGTGTTATGTAATTGGGTATAAGTAATATTTGTGCTAGCGGGAGAGAGGAAAGTGAGAGATTTGTTCTAGGAACAAAATGTGTTTAGTATCCATCCACATATCATTATTATTTTATTTATACGCGTCTTATTATGTTTTTAGAATGCGTGTTTAAGGGTGTATGATGATGAGAACTTAACAAAGATAATTAATTGGTTGCCAATTA
This sequence comes from Zanthoxylum bungeanum, assembly GCA_019454045.1. Taxonomy (NCBI): domain Eukaryota; kingdom Viridiplantae; phylum Streptophyta; class Magnoliopsida; order Sapindales; family Rutaceae; genus Zanthoxylum; species Zanthoxylum bungeanum. Next base: position 791 of record SKCR01013573.1, read on the forward strand.
CGCGAAAAACCCTCAACATATATTAAGCATTTTTCCTTCCATTGAGTGATTCTTAATCAAGATCCAAGATTGGCACTGGTTTGTTGGCCAAAGTCAAGACCTTTGTCCGTCGCGGATGTGTTTGAATCATGAAGGCTTTGTTCCATATCGGTGTCTTGTCCAAGTTGTGATTTCTTGGCCAAAGTCAAGATCACTTCTTGTCCATCGACATCGATTACGAAGCTTTCCAAGGTCAATGAGTCCCGCTTAACTGGGATCATTAAGTTTGTTGTGCCAAAACCAAGGCTTAGTTGATTCAGAGGAAAAAAGTTAGGGAATATATTGGATATATTGGCATATATAAGATATATGTTTCGGACTTAGATGTCCACCTACTGGATCTAGGAATTGGATGAGATCCAATTGATCTTAGAGATCTACCTAGTTAATTATCATACAATTTGTTGGCTAAAGTCAAGATTGTGTGTTATTTAACGGGATCCTAGCCCACTAGGAAACAAGGTTTCCCGAGTACTCCACAGAGGGTTAGAGGCTCGCCGAAAAATAGTGGGAGGCAAGTATTAAATTTGCAATATTCGTTTAGTTACTTGCCGATACGCGCTCATTTCAAATTTTTCGTCAAATAAATTAATATAATAGTTAGACTAATATTTAATCGTTGTTTTAATTAAACAGTTGGACTGTATTCAAACTACTTCAAATTATAGTTGATTATATAATTAGATTATAGTAATCAATATATTTGAATTAACCTATTAAATTATAGTTGATTATATAGTTAGACTATAGTAATCATTATATTAAATAGTACCTAAAATCGTTGATTAGATAGTTGGACTATAGCAATCAAGATAAATGAAAGATTAACGTTTAAAATATAAACTTGGGTGAAAATAATTTTTAAACGGCTTTAATTTTCAGATTGGGAATAAAATCTCAGGATAGTCCTAGAGACCGAGAAGTTACTTTATTTGATAGAGTGACGTCTCGAGCCTAAGCCCTGAATTGAGCAAATAGTAGAACATGATATTTGGAATATTCATGTGATGATAACTTTAGTGCTTAATCTTTTATGCTTGCCGCAAAGACTCCTTAATTTCTTAGTCAGAACTAAGGATTAGATCCTTATGGTATGATATTGAAATTGAAGGATCTTCATAGATCTATCCTTAGATCTTAGAAGTACAAATTGCAATAGAAAACTCTTGGAGAGTTAATGGCTATACTCAAGGAGACAAAACCAAAGTTTGCAAAAGGGCAAGAAGCGCAAAGCGCATCTTACTTCGACATCCCAGAAGGCCAAGGCTTGGCCAAAGGCTTATGGGGTATGGAAAAAGGGCAAAGGCAAAATCATTATAATCTTCTGGGAAGACATAGGACATATCCCAAAATGTCTGCCTAAACTGTGGCAAACAGGGTCACTGGAAGCGTGACTGCCGTATGGACAAGGCAGACATGAAGGAATTGAAGACGGGCAAGACTCCGACTTCAAATATGTTTGTCATCAACATGTTCACTACTAGTATTAAAATTGGATTTTAGATACTGGATGTGGTACATAAATATATACTGGTGTGCAGTATCTGCTGATTAGCAGGACACTGACTTCAGTTGAGATTAATCTGCGAGTCGAGAACATGACGAAAGTCGCTGTTTTAACCGTAGATACCTAAGTTTAAGAACTACCATTTGGGTGTGTACTTAAATTAGGAAACTGTTATAATGTAACTAGTTTGACTAGGAACATTATCTCTATATCAGGGTTTAACCCGTTGCGGGTATACCTTTATATTTTAGAACACTAAAGTGTTTTATTTTATAAAGATGATATTGAGATAAACACATTAGATGTGAATAACAGTATTTATATTTTGAATATAAATAAATCTTAAACGTATGATATGACAAACAAATAGCTCAAACTGAATAAATCAGTTGAGACTTATATGTGGCATTGTGTCTGGGACACAATAAACAAGACTCGTATATCCACGCTTTTGAAGAGTGGATACTAGGACGGATTTGATTCCATTCAAATAATGTCTACGAATCTAGTTTAATAGGCAAAGTACCTAAAACACCTTTTACTTGGTAAAAGTGCTAATGCCATCGATCTGTTATCCCTCGTTCATAGTGACGTAAGTGGGCCCATGTCTAGCTAGGCTAGAGGTGGATATGAACACTTCGTAACCTTTACGGATGTGAAGTGATGCTTGTCATCATTGATTGATGTGAATAGTGATGTGAGTTGTTGTAGGCATTTATTGCCATTTTGGATCCAAAATATTGTTTGACTTTTTGAAAGGTATATACATAATTTTGGAAAACAATTTGGTATTTGTTTTTTTTGGAAAAACCAAAATACACAAACCAACTCATCACTTCTCTCTTCTCTCAACACATATTCGGCCAAGGGCCAAATATTTTCTCTCCCAATTTTCTTCTAAAAAAACCGAGAATAACAAGAAGAATTAGGAAGATTTGTGGCAAATCTTTCCAATGCTAGCACATGAAGAGTCATCCAAAGGTGATAGGGAAACAAACCCTTGAGCATGGAATCTCAAACAAAGCTTGGAGCTTGAAGAACACAAAGAGGACAACCATGGAGGCCATGGCCGAATGCTTCAAAGAAGGAGCAAAGACTTTTATTGTTCGTCGCATCACAAAAGCCGATCATTGTAAGTATAATTCCGCCATACTCTTTATTGTATTCACATGATTTTCATTGCTTAATGATCTTGGGACTAACCTAGAAACCCAACAGGTCGGGCCATGTCTTTTCTGCCATTCTTATCTACATGATCTATATATATCCAGCCTCAAAATCGCCTCCCCACTACAGAACCTACTTATATGTCACAAAGCTCTCGAACCTCCTTTATTTAACAGATCGATCTGTTAAAGCCTCATTATATTTCTTAGATAGATATGCTCATGCCTTCTTCGAGGGACATACACATCTCTCTATAACCTTAAGTTCAAAATTGAGTACGCCATTTTCCATATTTTTTAGATAATATAGATCAGCTCTATCATATGTTTTTGATAGTAAAGATTAGCTATATTACCTCAATAATATACCTTAAATCTATTGTATGGATCAAAAATATGATCAAAATAAGGTACTGGAGTAGTGGTTTGCCTGGTGTAATGAGATGGTTCCCGCTCACCGATCGCAAACATGCTTCTTCTGATATACCTTAAGTCTAATCATATTCTGATGTGTAAGATATCATGAAGGGCGAGCACATAACGTACTTATAATCAAACGGAAGAAGTATGCAGGTTGTGAAATATATTAGAACTTTGGCTTTCGAAGAGAGAGAGAAGTTTAGTGAAAACTCATGTATTTCAAACTGGCCGTGCTTACAAATGGAAAACCATCCTCCTTATATAGGCTAGATGAGGAAATACAAAGCATTTTGGTAGGACATGATACCTACCAAGGATTAACTACAACCACACAAGTAGCGAACTTTAAGAAAAGCAAAAGCAAACGTAAAAGCTAAAGCAAAGATGCTAAAGTAAAAGTTAAAATAAAATATGCTAAGGCAAGCTTATCGACAATAATACATAAAACATCAAAACATATTTAATAGTTAAAATAACATGTGGAGAAAGTTGGAACTTCAGGGATGTCTTGCTTGAATTAGATCATCTTCATACTGATAATCTTCCTAAAGTTCCTTGTATAAGGTGACATGGAAATTGCGCCCCGAATGATGTGAGATTCAAGACTGTACGGATATTTGATTTTATTGTAACCTTAATTATATAATGAGAAGTTTCCTCAATCGTAGAAAATATTCGCCAAGCTTTGTCCATCTTATTGGTTTCAAGGCTTCGTCTGACAGAGTCTGCAGCTACTGCTCGGATATCTCCACTATGGCGGAAAATGAGCTCATTTGGAAATATTTTCTCATATCCAAGATGTGCACGAATTCTTGGCCTAGAAGGCCAATTAACAATTCTTTAATATGTTAACCAATGTGAAGGAATTATGTGAACAAGATGGATATGATGATAAACAAAGGCATAATCATTAGTCCATTCTGGAGAAACATACTCAACCCAAACTGTTATGCTCTCACAATATTGGTACCACCTATAGAGGATCTTGGTAAGACTAGGAGAAATTTCATTCAAGTTGGACTCATTAATGCCCTAGTTGTTGGGCTGAATATGGCTTTTTCTTAGAACAAAGCCATCAATAATACCATGTTAAAAAAGATCTGATATTTTCCATTTGCAATGTTGAAAGAACTGTTGATTGTTTATGAAGACTGTTGAATGAAAAATGTCATAGCCATAATGTATAACAACTGGGACGTCTTCTTATTGAAGCATGCCATCTGATTTTCCATCCCAAATTTGTGTGAGCATAGAATATAATTTTTTGAAACTAGCATGTGTTCTCTGTATGATATCTTCAACAATTTCCTTAGGTAAGGAAGTCGTCAGGCTTTCAACTAAACTTTGGTTAATATCTATCTATAAGCTGACCATATATTGATATTCAATACATGCTCGATCAGGAACTGGCCAAAGAGAGAGTTTTATTGAACCATTGTTTTGATATCCTGAATATTGGAACTCAACACCATGGCTATGGAAAAGGCAGAAAGGCATAAGTTACTCATTAGCTCTTTATGGTCTTTTATATAGAGGTAAAGAATGTAAATTTCTTCTTTAAGAAAGAAGTTCCACAGTTTCCATGGTTGTAAAGTAGTGATGGCGCATGTAAGGGAGACATGACATAAACCATGAATCTTCAAAGGTGGAGGATTCAACATGATCTATTTCAGATTATGAACAACTATAGTTTGTCCAGGAACCCAAGGTGGGGCTCTCTTCTTTAAGAGTTTTGACAGCTGGCCGGTGTCTTTGGACACATGTGGCAGAAAACATCTTGAGATAATTGACTATCTCAAGGAATTGATGTATCTGCTTCTGTGACAAGTGTTAATTAGGAAACCATAGAAGTTCTTGTGTAATGTGTGGACTTGGCTGGTATATTCTATCATGAAACTGCATCCCGATGAAGTCAATACTGGATTGAACAATATGACTTTTCTTTTTTAAAAGCATAATCTCATGGGCTTGAACTATGAACTCAAACTGTTTAAGTAACTTATAATAGGCTTTTGAATCTTTTGAGAATAATAAGATTTCATCAATGTATCTGAGAGCGTTGTGTAGGATGGGCTCAAATATAAGGGTCATGACCTTTTGAAAAATGGATAGGGCTATTTTGGAACCAAAAGACATAATAGTCCATTGGTAAAAGGTATTTGGAATGTAGAAGGCTGTCTTATATCGATTTTTTGGATCAATACCAAGCTACCAAAAATCAAATTTAAGGTCGAACTTAGAGAAAATATGGGCATCAACAAAGTGGATAAAAAAGTGTTGATCTTTGGAAGATGGAACTTATCATCTTGAAGAAAATGGTTAATAGGCTTATAGTCAATGACTAGTATATTCTTTCCCCTAATAATTTCAGATCTTTTTTCCACATAGAACGCTTGACATGCTCAACTGGACTTTGTAGGCTCAATCAGACCTTGTTTCAAGAGCTCACTGCACTCTTGTTGATCTATAGCCAAATCAGATGGTGTCATACCTGAATGGGTAGCTTTGGAATGATTGACATCCTCATTAAGCTTGAAAGGAAACTTAATGAAGAAATTTTAATTTTTCAACAATGGTGCTGGGTGATTAAACTGTGAATGAGACTCACAACAGGAAGAAAGTAGTTTGCGGATATGGATGAGTAATCATGTGGAGCTTCTAATAAGGCAAACAATTTAAGTATGGTAATGGAATAATTTTTGGAGTTGGTGCTTAGAGCGCCAATCCGGATAATGTATAGTACATTATATTTGATTATTTATTAATAAAATAACTAAATTTCATTTCAAACCTTATTATTGGTATTGTCATTTTGCATATAGATTGATGTATAAATATGCTAAGAATGACATCGACCTTAGAATAGTCATGTAGTAATACTAGACGACACTAGGTGGTCTTACAATGGGATAAGTATTACTATTATAAACTATTCTTAAAGAGTGTGTGTGTGCGTGCGTGTATTCATAGTCATTGGTTTTGGAATACAGTCGAATTCCTATAACCTATAAGACTAGCATATGTCGTATATTGGAATTGGAGTTCTAATGGTTTAACCCAATGTATCATGAGCTTTAGAAGCTCGTATAGACGTGTGGGTATTGGTTGGACCGAATGCTGAATGACTCAGTGGTGATTCTTAATAGTTGGAAGTACACACCACCGTCAATAGGAATTTCCTCGAGTCGAGTAGTATATGTAATCCTTTGACTATAGGATACCATTGATTTTGTGTGAGATCCTCCACACTTTGATGCCATGTATGTTAGAAACCTTTCATGATCTGGCCTTTAGATGTTTGTTGAGTGTGGACAGATACACTCAGTAATCAAGTACGAAGCAAGATATGATCCGTCGGCCCATATGTATACCATAAGAGGTTTAGGTATCCATGTGAGTGAGTCACAATTCTTAAGACTTTTGCCAAAGCTGATCATCTAGGGTGGATCGCATCAGTTGTAAAGAATCGTGGATATGTCGACATGAGATGTGCGTCTTTGGAAACTTGGCGGTGTTTTCTATGTTTCCTAAGCACAACTGGATAGCATATGACAGAATGATTGTTAAACATATGTGATGACCTTGACTTGTAAAGTTCTGAAAGGTCGTTCGTGTTCTTCGCGAATTCGGAGGTGGCCGAATTGCGTTCATATTAGTTAGCCTTATATGACGAACATGTCTTAGAGAGTCCCAAAATATGAAGTGTACTCATCGAACACTTGGATAATCGATTAATTTTGATAAAAGATAATATTCGATATTATAATTATCAACCAAGATAATCAAATGTTATTGGATAACATTGATTATTTACTTTGACCAAATTGGATTAATTGTATTAATTCAATAATTACATAATGGCTTAATTGTAAAATCATAATTATCTCTATCATTTGAGGATATTATGGTAATTGTAAGTATGTAATAATTGGTGGTTTTGGCTTGATTTAATTTGATTAAATCAAAGTGGCAAATATTGAACTAATCCATTTCCTAATCATTGTCTTGATTTAATTGGATTAAATCAAAGTGGTAGAAAATGAAGATTAGTCACACCTAATTATACATATTTGGAAAAATTAGATTAAGCCCACATAAAAGTTGATTAAAAATTAATTAAAAATTACCTAAGTTTTGTAATAAATAAAAGCTTTAAGAAGGTTTTAATTAAGAAAAGTAAAAGCTTGAGAAAGCTAAATACAAGCAAGAATTAGAGAAACTGGCCTTGTGAGATCTCTATAACATTTCAATTAGGAGAAATCAAGATTGGATCTTGGGGTGAAGCTTGCTAGCATTGAAATCAAGATTGGATCTTGGAGTTAAACTTACTAATCCTTGTAAGTTCTCCAAATATTTCAACAAAGAGAAGTAGATTGGATCTTTGAATCAACCTTACTAGGTAAGTTTGATCTTCTCTAAAACCTATATTTTTCATTAGTGAGACATATAGTGTTGAATTATGTATTAGATACATAATGTTAAAATTATGCTAATTAATTGTGTTATGATGTTTTGGAAGTATAAACACAATATGCTTGTAATTGAGTCAAAATATTTATGTTAAATATAGACATAAAATTAGAGTTTGGAACTCTAGATAATAGCTTAGAGCTAAGGCTACCATTCTAGAATCACTTGACCACCTTTCGGTGACCTAGAATTGTTCATGAGTCATTTCATTGTGGGATTCTAATTTGGTTTGTGTTTTAGATTCAAAATTTACGCAAGTGCGTATTTAGAATAAATTTATATTTTTGTAAAAATATATGATATTTTGAAAAACTTGATTTTTGTTCTATAACATGTGTTGATGTTGGTTTTGATGTTAAAAAATTAATTTTGGGTGTTTTTGAAGTGTTTAGGGAAGATCAAAAGAAATTATGTTAAAAATACCCTAATTAAGTTTTGAAAACAAAAAAAATACTTGAGTTGGGCGCTACAGTGCCTGCGTGCACTGTAGCGCGTATAGTGCGTGCTCATGATACGCGTGCTGAATTTTATTTTTCTTCATTTTTGAGTTTCCGAACTCCGATTCAGCCATGATTTTTTTCTATACACTCGTAATGGAATAAAGTATTTCATTAAATATTTTACAATTATACCCATTCTTGATATCTATGGGTTAGACCCCTTTCCGGTTCCGGGGCATCGATCCGACCCTAGGGGTTCCACATCCGTTCCAACAAGAGTTGGCTGATCTTTTGAAACGAATACCACCAGAAAAGATTTTACTGAGCTAAAAAGCTACAGACCTATCCTGATGGTATTCGTTTCAAAAGATAAGTCAAAATTTTCACCACCATTCCTAAATTATTTTCTTTATAAGAAGCTCCACCTGATTACTCTACCATATATATCCACCAAACTAGTTTCTTCCTGTTGTGATTCTCATTCACAATTTAATCACCAACCACTAATGTGGAAAAATCAAAATCTCTTCGTTAAGTTACCTTTCAAGCTTAATGAGGATGTTAATCCTACCAAAGCTACCTATCCGAGTATGACACCATCTGATTTGGCCTTATCTCAGTAAGAGTACAGTGAGCTCTTGAAACAAGGTCTGATTGATCCTACAAAGTTTAGTTGGGCATGTCAAGCATTTTATGTGGAAAAAAGATCTGAAATTGTTAGGGAAAAGAAGAGACCGGTCCTTGACTATAAGCCTATTAACCATTTTCTTCAAGATGATAAGTTTCCTCTTTCAAAAATCAACACTTTTTTTTATCCACCTTGTTGATGCCCACATTTTCTCTAAGTTCGACCTTAAAGTCGATTTTTGGCAACTTAGTATTGATCCGACAGATTGATATAAAACAGTATTCTGCATTCCAAATGCCCATTATTAATGAACTGTTATGCTTTTGGTCTCAAAATAGCCTCATCTATTTTTCAAAAGGCCATGACCCGTATATTTGAGCCTATCCTACACAGTGTTCTCATATACATTGATGATATTTTACTGTTCTCAAAAGATTCAAAAATCTATTATCAGTTATTTGAATAGTTTGAGTCTATAGTCTAAGCCCATGGAATTATGCTTTTAGAAAAGAAAAGTCATATTAGTCAATCCAGTATTGACTTTCTTGGGATGTAGTTTTATGATGGAAAATACCACCCAGGTCCACACATTGCACATAAACTTCTACGATTTCCCGATGAACCTTGTCAAGGAAACATATACATCAATTCATTGGGATAGTCAATTATCTCAAGATGTTTCTACTATATGTGTTCGAAGATACCAGCTAGTTGTCCAAACTCTTAAAGAAGAGAGCCCTACCAGAGTCCTGTCCAGACTACAACTATTAAAAATTTGAAACAGATCACGTAGTAAAAATTCTCATTACAGGGAAAAGGATTTTGCAGAAACATGTCAGTGATGACTATTGGGGTGCGGTGCTGATAGAAAATTTGATGATAAGAAGTTCTTATGTGGTAATGGTAGTGACCAGTTCAAAGATTTAAAAAAGCACTACCATAAAACCGACAAAGAATCTATTATTGTCAAATATGGAATCAAAATATTTGATTTCTACCTCATTGGCCACCAATTTCTTGTCAGAATGGACAACTTATCTTTTCCAAAGATGTTTGACTTCAAGAACAAGGCACTTTTAGATAAACATCTATTGAGACTAAAAAAATGGTTCTCTAAATATGACTTCATCATTCAACATATAAAAGAAGACCATAATCTCATCACAGACTTACTCTCTAGAAAGACTATTCTTCACCTTGTCAATTCCAGAAGTTCCATTCCTCTTATTTCTATGGCCAGTCCACCAAGACTATTTGTCTCTTCCAACCTGACCCACACGACTGACAATAAGAAATATTTCCCTCAAGGAGTTTCCTTTACCAATCTTAACCAAATTCAGGCTTATGCCAAGAACTATTTGTTCCACTTCCAGTCAAAATTGTATCCTAGAACAACCTCCATCCATAGCACCTCTCTTGGTCCCAGACATGAGGTGATCATTGTTCCGACCAATACTATGAATCATCCTCCAGGAATTGTCATCAAGGAAGAAGAGCACAGTTCTATCAATACACTATTTCAAGATACATAGGACTCTTATGTTGATTTTGAAACTGAAGATCCACCGGTCTTATTCGAACAAATTACTTCAGAAAATGATGCTTGATACAAGAGCGTATGTGGATACTCCATTACCTCTATGACTCAGAGCATGAAAATTACAACCTGTCACCAAGCCACAACATGTGATGACTCTTCTCAAAAGGCGCTCCAGCTCTGTCACGGGTTACATTAATTATTCAGTGTGTTTTGTTGTTTATGTATTAATGTCGATAAGTTTGCTTTAGCTTTTGTCAGTTGTTAGCTTTTGCTTTAGCATATTTGATTTAGCTTTAGTTTTTTTTTTAAAGTTGTTTGAATACGTGTGTGGTTATAATTAAATCTTTGATATGAGTCATATCTTACCAAAATGCTTTGTGTTTCCTCTTCCAGCCTATATAAGAATGATGATTTTCCATTTGTAAGCATGACCAGTTTGAGAATAAAATCCTAAGGTTTAAAATACATGAATGTTCATTAAACTTCTCTCTCTCTTCGAAAGCTAAAGTTCTAATATGCTTCATAACCCTCATACTTCTTATGTTTGATCATAAGTATGCTATGTAGTCGCCCTTCATGGGATCTTGCACATTATAACATGATTAGACTAAAGATATATCAGATGAAGTATGTTTGCCCTCGATGAGCGGGTAACATCTCATTGCACTGGGCAAAAATCTGCTCCACTATCTTATTTTGATCCTATTTCCGGTCCCTATAGTAGAACTGATGTATACTATTGAGGTAATAGAGCTGATCTATACTATCGGAAAATAAGATAGAGCTAATCTATATTATTAGAAAGATAGGCAAAAAGGGCATACTGAATTTTGACCTTTAAGACTATTGAGAGCTGTGTGTTTCCATCAGAGAAGGCATTAACATATCTATCAGAGAAATATAATGAGGCTTTAACATATCGATTTGAGAAATACAAGGAAGTTCTAGAGCTTTGAGACATATAAGAAAGTTCTGGTGCGGGGCTCCCGACGGTTGGTATCAGAGGCACGTTGCATATTTTTCCAAAGAGGTTCTGCTGTGGAGCTCCCGATGGTTGGTATATTTGATCATTCATGCATCAACAGAGACCATTCTGATCAAAATTGGATACTTTTTTGAAAAATCAAGAGTTTGCTTGATATTTTTCGTTAGTATTTATTATAATTATTATTATTATTATTGTTATTATTATTTTTGAAGAAGTTTTGGTTAGTAGATTATATTATTATTTTTGAAGAAGTTTTGGTTGGTACGTATGAACTAGTTTGACAATGGAGGGTCAACCTAACCAGACTAATTAACCATTATGCCCTTAGCTGCTAGTCAATAATTAACTCAATCACACCGTAAGTGTCAAAAGCTAGACACGGTGACCTACCATTTTGAGTTGTGGGCTGTGGAGCCCTAACCTTTTCTTTCTCTTCTTCTCTCTGGTCTCTTCCTCATTATTATTAATATTATTATCAATTTTTTTGATTAATTTTTGCTCTTTTGTACTTACTTTATAGGCACAATTATTATTAAATTTTTCTTCCCTTGGTAAGAACTTGAGCCAAGAGAACCCAAAAAAAAAAAAAAAAAACTAGTTGAGCTTTAAGCTTTCAAAGACCAAAACAAAGATAAATAATTGACACAAAACCCTAGTTATAAAGTTGAATATGGATGGATAGATACTTGGTGAAGCTTCCATAAATTGTTGTTTCATTATATCATAAGAACAATAATGATACTTCTACTCAATCAGTATTGAATTTTTATTTTTTTATACTTCAAATAGTAAATTTATTTTACAAATTCAAAATTTACTTTTAATTTTATCATTTTAAACTCAAAAATATAAAAATTGGGTGTTGACTGAAAGAGTGAAACTAGTTTGTTGATATCAAAATATTTACTTGACATGTGACCATTAACTTTCAACTTCTGAACAAGACACTTGCTTCTCAACTGACACGTTGTATTTTTTCAATCTAGGGTTTGATTCATCAACCCTTTGGATTCTTCTTTGTTTGCTCTGTGTAGGGATAACAAAAAATTGAATTTTGATTAAGATTCGGGATCTTGCATTGTTCGGTAAAGATTTTAGATGATTTTTTTTTATCTCGAATAAAAATTCGAATTAAGATTTGGAATGATTTTTTAACCCGAATAAAAAATAAAATATCTCCGATCTCGAATTTACGTGAAAATCTCAAATTCCAATTAAGATTGAGATTTCGAACTGTTCAGATAATCATATATGTTAGATGGTAAACACATTATATAATTTTATGATATGAAATTTAAAATCCCCTATTTTAAATAAGAAATCACATTGCAAAAATAGGTGAGTAGAATAGTGTTTTGGTTAGTATATAATAATAATAATAATTATTATTATTTGAAGAAGTTTTGGTTAATAAATATTGAATAGGTTTAACCTAACCAGACTAACCCACCCTTATACCCTTGGCTGGTAGTAAATAACCACAAGTGTCCAAAGTTAGACATGGTGACCTACCATTTTGAGTTGTGGGTTGTTGAGCCCTTGCCTTTTCTTTATCTTCTTTTCTCTCCAGTCTCTTCCTCAATATTTTTTTTTAATCATTTTTTAATTACTTTTTTGCACTTTTGTACTTACTTTATTATAGGCACAAAATAATTAGAAAAATTTACTTCCTTTGGTAAAAACTCAAGCCACGAGATAATAATCAATGAGCTCATTCGACAGAAGCTTTTTGAGTTAAAAAAAAAAAAAAAAAAAAAAAAAACTAGTCGAGCTTTAAGCTTTCAAAGAACAAAACAAAGATAAATAATTGACACAAAACCCTAGTTAAAGAGTTGAAGATCGATAGACAGATACTTGGTGAAGCTTCCATACATTGAAGTTCATTATATCATAATATTTACTTGACATGTGACCATTAACTTTCATCTTCTGAACTTGTCAACACACTTGCTTCTCAACCGACACATTGTGTTTTTTAATCTAGTTTGATTCTTCAACCCTTTGGATTTTTTTTTATTTTTTTTTTATTTTTTTTAAAATTATTTTGTTTCCACTGTGTAGGGCCAGTAAAAAAACCCCGAATTTTGATAGAGATTCGAGATCCTACGCTGTTTAGTAAAAATTTGAGTTGATTTTTTATTTTGAATAAAAAATTTAAGTTATAATTCGAAGCGATTTTTCAACTCAAATAAAAATTCAATTGTGCCAAATCCCAATTTTTATCTAAAAATTTCAAATCATGATCCATCAATTTGTATATCTACTTAATTATCTGATGTTTTATTTTCCCTTACCCTAATATTATATATATATTTATATATATATATATATATATATAAAATAGAGAATAACTTTAATGCAAAAAGGAAATTAAAGTAATTGTGGTCAAAGTAAGCAGCAACTTTTATATTAAAAGCTTGCGATAAAGAAGCACTAGCTAACACATTTTTTTGTCCCATACCATAAGAGTCATCATGCATGAAAAGTATGCTCTTGAGAGTTGAGAGGAGACTTGGTGAACAAAACTTGCCGACGATTATTTATTGGTTGGAAAAAAAAATGAATAGAAAAAACTTCAGCTAGAATTTGATTTATTGCCATGGTGTTTCACATTTTCTTTGTCGCTTGCCATTTTATGACCAATAACAAGAGGAAAATATCTTGTAATTATTAACAAAAATTATAGACATATTTATATTTTTACATAAAATAACTACACCTCTCTCACTTTTTTATGTAAAAGTGTAAATATATATATCACTCCTCAATTATTAATTCCTCACTGATTGGAGTATGAGCCATTTTGTAATGTTGTGTATTTTGTAGAATAGAAACAAGATGATGGAAGATTTATTTCTTACCATGTTCTAAAAATTAATAATATAATACTTAGGGTCTCTTTGGCTGGGCTGTTGGGGAAGTACGGCATTTAATCCACAACCATATATCACGTGTTTGGTATCTACTTATAGTTGTGACAATTACGCCAATAATGTGATTTTATTATATAATTAGTACAGAGCCCGTACTGTTAGAGGCTTAGCATACCATAAATTTTAACAATAAAATAAAGTAATGAGACACATATTTAATGTGATAAAAACCATTAATGTGAGGGAAACATCCACATGCAAAATTAAAAAGGATTTCACTATAATATAAAGAATTTTACAACATCTCTTAAACACAAGAAGTGAATAATCTCACACTCTCTTAGAATAGAGAATTTCAACTCTCTCATAAACTCTTAAGAAGAAATAATATTTTTCTCTCTTAGAATACAAAAGATTTGGTTGAGAATGGAATGCAGAAAATAATGAAATGAAATCTCAATTTTTAGACATGAGATTCACTGTGCAAATAATGAATTTTCATTTTTTTATTATTTTTTTTGCATGTGGGACCCACCCACAAATCTAATATATATTTTTAATCATTTGCACCTTTCGGTGCTGACTTTAAGCACCGAAAGGTGCAAGGTGCTTAACAATTCTTCACTTGGAAACTTGATTGAGAACCAATAAGTTTCCACACCATCCGTTTTACTTTGCCGTCTTCAAGCTGCTTACGTTTCTGGTAAGCCATAAGAGGATCTACACCATCCAAACTAATATGTATTGATAGGCTTGGTCATTACGTCTCTAAGGTTCTCATTGGTGTGTACCTTGTTGGGGTTTCGGGCGATGGGCGCAGCGGAAGCGCGGTTCGGGCGAAATCGTAATTTAAAACTTTTTCAAATTACCGAATAAATTATTCAATATCTAATATGAATAATTTATTCATATTTCACCTAAACCTATTTATTCGATATCAAATAACGACATAAATATATATGAAACGTCGCGAAACTTTTACGAAAAACGTTTTTCCGCAAAATGACGCAAAACACGTTTTTGACCGAACCGACTACCCAACACTTATGGAGACTGCCCAGGTCAGCCCCAATAGTGTCAGGGCAGTTCATGGACTGCCCGAACAGTGAAAAATTCACTGTTTGGACAGCCGTCACCCGGTTGGCTCAAAAGTCACCCGGTAACACCGTTTTTGGCCGTTTTCGCTTATTTCAACTCCGAAACACTTTCCGGAAATTGTTCCAACTCCCAAAACACATCCAATACATTCATAAGAAATATTTTTCATCACCAAAATATCACATATTCCAGGTCTGAAACAGAAAACGAAATTACCTATTTTTCATGCTTTAAATCCAAATTTTCAAGATTAATCTAATTAATCATAACACCAACTCAAATCACCACATATGAATCACACAAGAACAATTCTAGGAATTACAAGAGTGGTCATAACACTTTAGAATGGCA
>SKCR01013574.1:0-16981 GCA_019454045.1 Zanthoxylum bungeanum
GAATAGAAAACTCAAGAACATCACAAGATGGCCACAACAAGAGGAACAAATTACTCTCTAATGGAAGGTTGGAAATACTTACTATTTTCCAAGCTTTTCTTGATTTTTCTTTCTTTTCTCTCTAGCATTCTTTGCCTTCCTTAATGGAGTTTTTGGTTAAGTGAATTAGGTTAATGCCAAATGAAATGAAAAACAATATATACATGCTTGGAAAAGCCCTAGGCCGAATTGGTAAAGGCAAATACAAGATATATTAATTTCATCTTCATTTGAATTTCATTTGTTCAACTTGATTAAATATCTAAAACAACTTAAAAGATATTTATTTAGTCAACAAATGCAACTTAGAAAAAATATAACTCTTTATATTTTAAAGTTCATGGCCGAAATTAGCAAGAAATAAAGAAAAAGATATTTTATTTTTCAAACAATTTTGAACAAATATCTTAAGAAGTCAAAATCAATTTGACAACCTTTTCCTTTAATGTAAAGTCAAACATTTACACTTATAATCATTTCCTAACTTTATCATTTGGTGATATATTTATATTTTAATTATATTAATTATTTAACAATTAATAATTAAATAATTAATTAAATAAAAATATATCAAATATATGTATTATATTTACTTTAAATATCTCAAATACATATATTGATGATATATGTCAAATACCTTTATTTGACCATTTATTAATGTGTATTTAATAATATCATATATTAAATACAAATACACATTAATTAGGAAATGACGGTTCGGCCCGTTCGCATGTATTTTTCGTTTAACGATTAAACGATTTATAAATAATCATCATTATTCATAAATGTTGCTCTAGTGCTCTACGAGTATGTTTCATTATTGAGACTCTCTAGATTCAGGTATATCCGTCACGAAATCCAATTTCGTGTCCATAATCTATCCACCCGTAGATTATGACGATCACAGATAATCTCGATGAATCATACAGGTCGAGGTCATTGCATACGTATAATCCCTCCGTCACAGGTATCCGGATAATCCCAGAGATATAAAATGTAAACGTCAAATCTCTATAGGTATTATCTCGTCGACGTATCTATTAGCAATCTCTAAATAACACTCGGAACTTACTTCCGATGTATACTGTGGCCACAGATTTAACAGACTGCTAATAATATATGGACTACCTATGCTCTGTACACAGAACTGACGGATCCTATCTTGACACACACAGGATATCCTGAGGATCGATCCACACCCAACGAACAGGCGGAGGTCTGATCTAAATAGATCGGTGACGTGACTGCCATCTAAGTGTGGAGGATGTCTCATACATCCACAGTGGTGTCTCAAGTCGAAGGACCACTATGCTACTCAACCCGAGAAGATTCTTATTGACATTGGTGTACCATCCATTAAGAATCTTCAGTGAGCCGTTCAGTGTTTATCCATTATAAACACCTACACGTCTATACGAGTCTCCCTAGACTCATGGTTCATTGGGATAAACCATCGGACCAAGTCTCGATATACGACATGTACTGGTCTCAACGAATTTGACTAACCGACCCGTGTTAGCAAATCTTGACCAGGAACTATGTTTGATAATATACATATAGCAGTGACACTTCCCAATGTCAATTACAAACTAACTTTGTAACTGTGTACTGCATTATATATTATCGGGCCTTTGTCTAATATATATATCACCTAAACCACATTTAGTTTCAATCTAATCGTAATCAGATCGAATACGTATATAAGAACAAGAGGTGCAACCATAAATAAGTAATATTATGGAATAAGGGGATGTTTGTATTCATGAATCAGACATAAATACGGCCTTGATTGGCGCTCTGAGCACCAACCCCAACATAATTGTCCAACAATCTCCCACTTGGCCTATAGCCAGTCACTCGAGTGTCTTAAACACCAGAACTATGTACGGTTGGCTCAAACTGCTGAGAAAACGCTTTCGTCAGCGGATTTGCATGATTATCGTCTCATCCAATTTATTCGATCATCACATCGCCAAGATGTATGATCCGAACGAATCAGATGAATATCGAAGTATGTATCTGGATCGTTGATGAGACCATTAATTCTTTAGCCTGTGCTGACGCCTAGCTCAACTGCTAACAGAACTATATATAATCTAATTAGATTTATTTATCGACCCAGAAGGCTTCTATAGCTGCCTCAGCTGCAGCAATAACCCGTATTTGTTGTTTATTCGGTAACAGTATCTTGCTTGGAAGATTTCCAGCTCAATATATCATTATTCAAACTGTATAGTACCGTTTGCGACTTATAGTCGTTTTTATCGGTTAGGAAACTTGCAACAGTGATCCCAGTCACTTCAAGTTCTCCATCTATATAGTTTAAGACAACATCCTTAGTTCTCTAAGATACTAACGGATGTTCTGAACATCAATCCAGTGACTATCACTTGGATTGGCCTGTTTGTGAATCCATATGCTCAAAGCGTATGAGACACCACGTCACGTACATTTTTCAATGTACGAATTCTCGGAGAGTTTTCATGAAAGCCAAGCTTTCGTCGATTTTGTTTTATGGGAATATCATTTCCAAGAAATGACATATTATCATTACTTATAGGACATTATTGTGTCAGTGCGCTCCCACTAACCCTCTTATATACACAAGAATCCTTTCGTTTTGAATTAAATCATACTCCATTATGATTACATCAAAAATGATAATTCTAAGAACCTAATGCTTGCTTCAATCCAAACATGGATTGAATAACTTGCAAACCTTGTTTGCTAGTTTTGGTATGACAAAACCGACAAGATGTTGTAAACATCCTCCAAAAGGTTTCCTTTTCAGGAAAGTGATTTTCTCGTAAAGCTGTCATATTTCATAAATGAAACACGCAGCTTTAGCAAGCATTATCCAAATGGATTTACCGTGGCAACAGGTAAAAGATTTCATTGTAATCAACACAATGTTGATAACGATACATTTCCGCTAAAAGCCTAGCTTTACACGTTGGTATGTTGCCTTCCATGTATGTCTTCCTCGAAGACTTATATAGTACCAATAGGCACAATGCCTTGCGGTACAACAACTAGTATCCAAACATAGTTGATATACATTGAATCCATTTCAGAAATCATGGCACTTTGCCATAATAGGGAGTCGATACCTTGTATCACTTCCTCATACGTAGTCAGTCGGTATTCCTCAATAAGATTGACATCTTTATGAGGTGAGATCAGAAACTCATACCCAGGATGTTCTCTGACTCTCTCCGACTTACGCGGTTCTTGTGTATTCGAAGATTAATGGAATAGTTTCATCCTTGCCGAACTATTTATGTTCCATTAGGAATCGGTGCCTTGAATTGTATTACTCCGATTTTCATCGAGTTTTACTATCCTCCCACTTACCACTGCATATCGATATTCCTCTTAGGAAAATCGCATGGTGAGCAACAATCTAATTGTTCTCTTGTGAGATGTATAAGTATTATACTTTGGTATCCCTAAGATAACCTACAATTGGAACTTATCCAATTTGGGTTTTAGTTTGGTATCATCCAAACATATGCCTAGCATTCCCAAATTATCAGGAATGTGAAACCCGATTTCTTTACCGTTCATATCTAATATGAAATCTGTCAAACAGATTTTTATGGAACCTTATTCTAAATAAGTTTTCACTGTTAAAGCGTATCCGTTGAAGGAAATAGTAGCTCAGAGCGACTCATGATTAACCTTATCATGTCCAACAAAATTCGATTAGTCACTTCGGACACACCGTCAAACTGACGTGTTCCGGGAGGAGTCCCCATTGAAAGAATACTATAATCTTTCAAGTATTGAGAAACTTATTGCTTAAGTATTTTCCATTACGGTCTTACCGTGACGGTTTAATACTTTAGCTGATCTATTTGTCTATTTCGTGTCGAAACTATAAAAGTTTCTGATTTGTGTTTCAAAAGAAACACATTACCATAACGAGATGCCACATCCGTAAAGGTCACGAAATATTCATATCCACTTCTAGCCTAGCTAGACATGGGCCCACTTGCTTCACTATGAACTAGGGCTAACAGATCTGTGGCATTTGCACTTTTACCAAGTAAATAGTGTTTTAGGCACTTTGCCCAATAAACTAGATTCGTAGACTTTATTTGATTGGAATCAAATCAGTCCTTGTACACACTCTTCGAAAGTGTGGATATACGAGTCTTGTTTAATTGTGTCCCAGACAACAATGCCACAAATTAGTTTCTTCTGATCAAATCAGTTTGAGCTGTTTGTTTGTCATGTTATATGTTTGAGATATATTTATATTCAAAATAAAAACTCTGTTATTCACATCTAATGTGTTTATCTCAATATCATCTTTATATAATAAAACACTTTAGCGTTCTAGAATATAAAGGTACACCCGCAGCGAGTTATACACTGATATAGAGATAATGTTTCTAGTCAAACTAGTTACATTATAACAATTCCAAATTTAGGTACACACCCGAAGGTAGTTCCTAAATTTAGGTTTCTGCGGTTAAAACAGTGACTTTCGTCCCGTTTCCAATTTGCAGATAAATCTCAATTGAAGTCAGTATCCTGTTCAAAACAGATTCTGAACATCAATACATATATTTTATGTACCACAATAAGTATTTAAAATCCAATTTTAATACTAGTAATGAAAATAATTATGAAAAACATATTTTAAGTCAGAGCCTTGCTCGTCTTCAATTCCTTCATGTCTACCTTGTCCAAACGGCAGTCACGCTTCCGCGATCCAGTTTTCCACAATCGGGTAGACATTTTGGGATATGTCTTTTTATCTTCCCAGAAGATCATAATGATATTGCCTTTGCCCTTTTCAACACTCAGAAGCGTTCGGCCTAGCCTAGGCATTCTAGAATGTCGAAGTAAGTTGCGCCTTGCGCTACTTGCCTCATTGCAAACTTTGACTTTGTCTCCTTGAGAATAGTCATTAACTCTCAAAGAGTTAACTATTGCAATATATAGTACTTCTAAAATCTAAATATAGATTTATGAAGATCCTTCAATTTCATTATCATACTTTAAGGATCTAATCTTTAGTTCTGATTCAGAAATTAAGGAGTCTACTGCGACAAGCTTAATGGATTAAGCACTAAAGTTATCATCACATAAATCTTCCAAAGATTATGCTCAACCTTTTTGCTTAACTCCGGGCTTAGGCCTAATATGTTATTTTATCAAATAAAGTAACTAATTATTTTTCAAGACCATCCTGAAATTTATTCCCAATTTGAAAAATTAAACCGTTTAAATACATTTTCCCTAGGATTATGTTTTAAATGTCAATCTTTCAATTGTATCTTAATTCTAATAGTCCAACTATTTAATCAACGATTTATGTACTATTTATTATAATGATTATTATAGTCCAACTATTTAATCAACTATAATTTAATAGATTAAAATCAATTATATTGATTACTATAATCCAATTATAAAATCAACTATAAATGAATAGTTTGAATATAGTCCAACTGTTAATTAAAACAACGTTTAAATATTAGTCCAACTAACATTTAATTTATTTGACGAATGATATTTGAATGAGTGCGTATGGCAAGTAATTAAACGAATATTGCAAATTCAATTATTGCCTCCCACTATTTTTCGGCGAGCCTCTAACCCTCTGTCGAGAACTCGGGAAACCGTGTTTCCTAGCGGGCTAGGATCCCGTTAAATATCACACAATCTTGACTTTGGCCAACAAATTGTATGATAATTAACTAGGCAGATCTCTAAGATCAATTGGATCCAATCCAATTCCTAGATCCAGTAGGGGGACATCCAAGTCCGAAACATATATCTTATATATGCCAATATATCCAATTTATTGCTTAACCTTTTTCCTCTGAATCAACTAAGCCTTGGCTTTGGCACAACAAACTTAGTGATCCCAGTTAAGCGTGACC
The DNA here is from genome assembly GCA_019454045.1 of Zanthoxylum bungeanum. Taxonomy (NCBI): domain Eukaryota; kingdom Viridiplantae; phylum Streptophyta; class Magnoliopsida; order Sapindales; family Rutaceae; genus Zanthoxylum; species Zanthoxylum bungeanum. The sequence goes on from SKCR01013574.1 coordinate 5,937, forward strand.
CATTGACCATGGAAAGCTTCGTAATCAATGTCGATGGACAAGAAGTGGTCTTGACTTTGGCCAATAAACCACGACTTGGACAAGACACCAATATGGAACAAAGCCTTCGTGATTCAAACACATTTTCGACGGACAAAGGCCTTGAATTTGGCCAACAAGCCAATGCCAATCTTAGATCTTGAGTAAGAATCACTCAATGGAAGGAAAGACACATAATATTTTGCGAGGGTTTTTCGAGTACAAATTGGCAACCAATTTATTATCTTTGTAAATGTCTCATCATCATACACCCTTAAACATGCATTCTAAACACATATTAAAGCGCATATAATAAAATAATAATGATATGCAGATGGATACTTAACACATTGATCCTAGATCAAATCTCTCCCTTTCTCTCTCCCACTAGCACAAGTATATACTTCTACCTGTTACACTACACTTCTAAAGAAACCTCATTTACATTGAGGGGAATAGGTGAGAAGAGAATATAAAGAATAAGGAGGTAATAAGGCTGGACACGCAGGTCTAATTAATAAATCAAATTTATTACAACAATTTCTAAAATTGTCCCACCCTTCTAATATCCATCTGATATACATTATTCATGCATCGCAACCATGTATTCACACAAGCATGTTATCAATCAATCTAATCAAATTAATTAATCCGATAATTAGTGACCATCCAATGTTCAAACAACGATTTGATTTTGCTCGAGTCAAACTCGTTTTGCGAATAAGTACTCAAAGTACGAATTCTCGAATTAAATTAAACTACATAATTAAATCCAATTCAATTTGTATTTAATTCTAATTCACTATTTAATTCCAAATTAAATACTACACTTTATTTAACGAACCTTACGACTTAAATTCCAAATTTAATCGTTACGGGTCTCAAAGCCTGTTTAACGTCCAACGTCAATTTAATTGAAGTCCAATGGGCTTTTAATTAATTTCTTAAGGCGTGGACTTTTGGTCAACTCGGGTCAAACCCAATAACCAAAGCCCAATCCGGGAATTACCCCATAAGCCCAAAAATCAATTTAGGCCCATTAGGCCCAATTAGACTTTAAAGGTCCATTTGTCGCATTTGGGCTTTATGGAAGCGGTTTTGGGCCTAATTGGATCCAACCAATTTTGCCTAAACCCAACTTAGTACAACCAAGCCCAATAACAACTTTAAAAATCCAATTTCCAAAATTAGGCCCAATATAATTAAATTAAAAAATTCCAAATTCCCAATTTAATTACCAAAGTGTATAGCATTATTAATCACCCAAATCAATATTTCCAAAACATCAAATTAGCCTAATTAATCATGCTTATCATCATTAAATCATGTCCAACATAATTTAACAAAAATCAAACCTAGTTACATGCTTTACTTCTCTCGGCAATGGATGGGATTTTGTGTCCGATTCGGTTTCAATCCAATTAATTCCACAATCGACATTAAATTAACATCCCAATAGATTCCAACTCATCCACTGAATCAAAAATCAAAAATCACCAAGAATTAGGGCTATGTTCAATTCGGCCAGGCCATCCAATTGGGGAAAAAAATGATCCAATCACAATTTCTTGAAATTGATCCAATCAAACTTCAATTAAACATGTTATAAGCATACTCAAACATCCAATTCATTCAAATCATGCTAAAAAACATTTTACCCAATTTTATGCCCTAAAATATTTTCATGCTTAACCTTGCTCTTGATACCATTGTTGGAAAATACTAAGCATCCCAAGATCATTTCAAGCATTGAATATAAGTGCGAATACAACGAGGAGTTGCGGAATACTCACATCGATCGGTTGAGTGACGCGTGAGGCAACAAAAATTTCTTTTTCTGCTCACTGGACTGCTCAGCAAACTCACTGTAGTGGCTGAAATTGGTCTCCAAAATTCTGCCATGGATCATCTTCATCAAGCTCCAAGCTTTGTCAAACTATTCCCAGCTCATGGGTGGACTTCCCTATCACTTTCGCATGTCTTCGTAGTGTGCTAGCACTCTTGATTTTGCCACAAAATCAAGACCTTTTGCTTCCCTATGGCTCACGGTTTTGGCAAACCATTAAGGAGAAAAACAGCCCCAAGGGCGTGAATGGGAGGGAGAAGAAGTGAGAGAGTGATGAGTTTGGTTGATGGCAAAAGAGTATACTTTCAAAAGTGTATACTAATGTGAATTTCAAATTCATTTACAATGAATTTGGCTTTCAAAAAGTCAAGAAATTAAAGCCAATCAACCTCCATCAACTCACATCACTCATGATATGACTTGCGTCAATCATTCAAAGTGAAAGACATTCATCACTTGATTGACGAATGATGTGACGCTAGATGCGACTAGCGATTTGATGCTTAATTTGAGTTGCGTGCCGCACTCGAATTCGAAATGCGAATGCGCTCGCAAACAATTCCGGGCTCGGGTTCGCTAATTCCAAATTAATGAATTTTCCGTTGCGACGTAATTAAATGATTTTGCCTAGTGAAATCACTATTCACGTCGCTAACGAATTAATTCTAATTAACTCGTTCGTCCGAATTAAAATCTAATTTTAATTCCGCGTCCAAATCTAATTTCGTTTAATATATTGAATATATTAATTAATCATTAATTCCAAATTAATCGTTATCTCTCTTTAAATGATATTTTATCTCAGATAAAATATCTCCGCAATTAATCCCAGATTAATTTTCTCTTTCGTCTAATTAATCCCAAATTAATAATAGGTGCGACTCATACGTTATCGGTGAATCTTCGAGAAGCGGCCCATGAGATCCCCGGATATGTTGGCAGTAAATACGGTCATCGGACTATCCGAACACGTAAGTACCTCGTACTACGTTTGTACCGATTTACAAGACAAGGTTGGCTTCTAGCAAAGCACCATGCCTACCCAATTCTCCAGAAATATCCTTACAGGAATGTAAGGATCTATATTAGGTGTAGTATACGTAGTATTGCGTATTTCTATCCAGTACCGGATGATCACATGCAAGGCCTGGGGCTGGTACAATGTCTACCCCGTACGAAGCATATATCGGATGATGAGCAACTAGTCTATTTAATATTGGATAATCATGGCCATGTCATATTATCCCGACGGTTGCAACCTTTTTAGAGAACCAGTTATGTAACCCTACACGATCATCATCTCCATATGACTGGAGTGACACTTCCGTCTTGACATCACACCCAACACACTACGATTCTCGATATACCCAGAAGAGGCGTACCCAGAAACCGGTTAAAGCCATGTACGACCAAAACCAAAGTATATTGATTGTCAAAAGTATTAGCGGTGCAAGTCTCAGGTTAAGACCAAATACACCTACCCTGATTTCGGACTTCCATAGACATATAGTCATACTGCCAATGGAATTCCGAGGGGGTCTATCCAGAGCGAAGCTGTATGTCGTTGTGCCCTCACAACGCGCACAAGTGTAATACTAATCTTTTACGTATTTATCGATGTCCAATCTCGATAATACTTAGACTAGGGATATTTAATAATTTATCCTTCATGGACTGATACTGTCTCATATCATTCTCAATCCAGGAATAAATCGTAAGGACCTCCTATCATTTATACATCTGGTGATCTAATCACAAATGATAAGTGTGCAATCTCCTTTGTCACATAGTTAATTTGTACAACAACACCATGATCTGTACAAATAGTGACGCTATGGGTCATAATTGTCCAACAAGATTATATATTCCTCGTTGAATATTTCTGGAGATTTGGGAAGGCACGGTGCTTTTCTAGAAGCCAAACATGTCTTGTAAATCGGTAAGAACGTGGTACCGGGTACCCACGTGTTTTAATAGTCCGATGACCGTATTTACTGCCAACATATCCAGGGATCTCTTGGGTCGCTTTCCAAAGATTCACCGATGACATTTGACTCAAACAAAATTAATCTGGCATTAATTATGAGAGAGAAAATTAATCTGGGATTAATTATGGTAATAATTTATCTGGGATTAAATTCGTCTAAAAGAGAGAACGCGATTAATTTGGAATTAATCGGCAAAGTAAATTTAATAGTTAAATTGGGTTTTAATATTTAATTTATTTAATTGGGCTAAAATAATATATTGGATATATTAATTGAAATTGGATTTCAATAAGGAATTAAAATTGAACTTTAATTCAAGCGAACAAATTAATTTGGAATTAATTCGTAAACGACTTTCGTAATAATTTGCTAGGCATTATTATTTAATTAAATTGGATTTAATTAAGTTGCGACGGAAAATTCGTTTAATCAGATTAAACGAACCCGAGCCCAAAGTGTGTTGTGTAAGCCAACTTGAATTTGGAATTCAAAATTGGTTGGGACCCACAACTCACATCACATGCAAATTGTGATGGTGGTAGTTGGCAATAGTGATTAGATTATTTAAACACACAACACAAAAGTCAAGACAACTATTCACCATCTTCTCTCTTCTCCTTTCAATGGCCGAACTTCACCCTCTCTTATCTTGAATTTTTGTTGCAAAATTCATCAAAGCTAACATTTTAGGAGTCAAAGAAAGGTGCTAGGGAAACTCACCATTGATTTTGGAACACTCAACAAACCTTGGAGCTTCCTACATCCATTGGAAATTTTGAAATTCCAAGCTAATCAATGTAAGTTCTTTCCGCAAACGTTCTTGATAGAATCACACACAAATCAAGTCTTAGAGATCATTGGCATGCCTAGGACACTAACAATGGTATCAGAGCCAGGTTAAATTTGATTTTAAATTCTAGGGTTCTAAACTTTAATTTGGGGATTTTATCCTTGGAGTGTGAAAATTATAAATTGGTTGTTTGGTTGTGCTTGGATGATGATGAATTGGATTTTTGCATCTTTGGATTTGTGAGAAATTGATTGGATTAATTTACCCCAAAATTAACCACTTGGCCGAATACTATACCCTAGAAAATGTTCATGGTAAATTTTGAAATTTGACAATTGGATATGTTAAAAGCATGAAATTAATATTGATTGTTGATTTAATTGGATTGAAATCAAAATTGAATGTTATTTTATGCAATTGTCGTGAGCTTGAGCATGTTGGAATGAGTTGATTTTGCTTCAATTTGTGTTGGATATGAATTTGATAATTGAGCATGATTAATTGGATTAATTAGTGTTTTGGAAACATTAGATTAATTGATTAATTATGTTAATTACACTTTAATTAAATTAATGTGATATTTGGAATATTATGTTAATATAAATTAGTCTTTAAGATTGGATTGGGCTAATTTGTTATATTTGGGCTAATGGGCTTGGTTGGGCCAAGATTGGTTTTGGACAATTGAGTTGGATCCAATTGGGCTTAAAACCATTTCCATAAAGTCCAAATATGACTTTTGGGCCTTTAAAAATTTAATTGGGCCTAATGGGCCTAAATTGATTTTGTGGCATAGGATGATTCCTAACTTGGGCCTTGGCATCTTGGGTTAGATCCATAATGGCCAAAGCCTATGCCTAAAGAATTAATTGAAAGCCCATTGGACTTTAATTAAATAGTATTGGATGCTAATTGGGCCTTTGAGACCCATTTAGATTGGATTTTGAATCAAAGTCTAAAAGGCACTATTATAAGTGTAATTATTTAATTTGGAATTAAATATGAATTAGTACTGAATACAATTTAAATTGGATTTAAAATTATAGTTCGATATAATTCAAGAATATGTACTTTGAGTATTTATTCTTAAACGAGTTGGACTCACGCAAATCAAATCGTTGTATAAACATTTGATGGTCATTAATCAAAAATTAATTAATTGGATTAGATTGATTCACAGCATGCTTTGTGTGAATACTTGGAAGTATTTGTATGAATAATGTATATCGGATGGATATTAGATTGGTGGGCGTAATTTTAGAAATTGTTGTAAGTATGGTACTTATTTATTAAATTGGACCTGCGTGTCCAGCCTTTCACCTCCTTATCTCTATGTATTTTTCTTCTCACCAATTCCCCTCAATGCAAATGAGTTTCTTTTAGTGTTATGTAATTGGGTAGAAGTATGTAAAGTGCTAGCGGGAGAGAGAAAATTGAGAGATTTGTTCTAGGAACAAATTATTATATATCCATCCGCATATCATTATTATTTTAATCGCGCCTTATTATGCTGTTAGAATGCATGTTTAAGGGTGTATGATGAGACCTAATAAAAGATAATAAATTGGTTGTCAATTTATGTGAAAAAACCCTAATTAAATATTAAGCATTTTCCTTCCATTGAGTGGTTCTTTCTCAAGATCCAAGATTGGCATTGGTTTGTTGGCCAAAGTCAAGATCATTGTCCATCACGGATGTGTTTGAACCACAAAAGTTTTGTTACATATCGCATGTTTTGGGCAGTTGTGACTTGTTGGCCAAAGTCAATGTCACTTCTGTATATCGACGTGGATTACGAAGCTTTCCCACTATCAATGGGTCGCGCTTAACAGGAATCATTAATCTTGTTGCGACAAAGCAAAGGCTTAGTTGATTCAGGGGAAAAGGTTAAAAAAAATATATATTATATATATATATATATATCTCGGACTTGGAGGTCCACCTACCGGATCTAGGAATTGGATGGGATTCAATTGATCTTAGAGATCTACCTAGTTAAGTTTCATACAGCTTTTTGGCCAAAGTCAAGGTTGTGTGTTATTTAACAAGATCCTAGCCCACTAGGAAACTGGGTTTCCTGAGTACTCAACAGAGGGTTAGAGGTTCGCCGAAAAATAGTGGGAGGCCAATATTAAATTTGTAATTTCGTTTAATACTTGCTAAACATGCTCTTTTATTTTATTTATCATTGTTATAAATATATATTAGTTGGACTAATATTGAATATTGCTTTCTTCGAACAGTTAGACTGTACAACATACTACTCCACTTGTAGTTGGTTATATAGTTGGACTATAGCAACCATTGCATTTTGAGTATACCTGAAATCGTTGGTTGGATAGTTGGACTATTGCAATAGAGATGGCTGGAAAGATTAACGTTAGGGACATCATCATTGGCAATAATGTCTTTAAAGGCTCCAATTTTCAGATTGGGAGATGAATCTCAGGATAGTCCTAGGAGCCGAGAAGTTACTCTATGTCATAGAGAAACCTCTCGGGCCTGAGCTCGGAGTTGAGCAAATAGTATAACATGAGATTTGGAAGACTCATCGTGATGATAACTTTAGTGCTTAATCTATCATGCTTGCCGCAATGACTCCTCAATTTCGTCGTCGGAACAAAGGATTGGATCCTTATAGTATGATGTTGAAATTGAAGGATATTCACTTATTTAACCTTAGATCTCAGAAGTACGAATTGCAAAAGAAGCTCTTTCGCTCGCGTATGTAAGAGGGTACATCTGTCAAGCACTATGTGTCACAGATGATTGCTGACATGGAACAGCTAGGTCAGCTGGGCATAACCTTCGAGGCCGAAACATCCATAGATTTGATCTTATAGTCTCTACCCGATTGCTGGGGCAGGTTCATCATGAAATATAACATGATGAACCAAGAGAAGACTCTTGGAGAGTTGATGGTGATGCTGAAAGAAGCAGAGCTAGAGGTTCTGAAAGGCAAGAAGCGTGAGGCGCATCTTACTTTGACATCACAGAAAGTAAAGGCTTGGCCGAAGGCTTCTGGTGGTGTGAAAAAAGGAAAAATGGAAAGGCTAAATCATCAAAGTCTTCTGGGAAGACTAAGGACATATCCCAAGACATCTGCCTACATTGTAGTAAACGGGGTCACTGGAAGCGTGACTATCGTGAGTACAAGGCGGAGTTGAAGGAAGTGAAGACGGGCAAGGCTCCGCCTTCAGGTATGTTTGTTATAAACATGTCTACTACTAGTTACAAAAATTGGATTTTTGATACTGGATGTGGTACTCACATATGTACTGATGTGTAGGATTTGCTGATTAGCAGGATACTGTCTTCAGGCGAGATTGACCTACGAGTCGGAAATGGGATGAGAGTCGCTATTTTGGTCGTTGGGACCTATGTTTTGTATCTGCCATTGGGGCATGTAATTACATTAGGTGACTGTTATTTTGTACCTAGTTTTACTAGAAAACATCATATCTGTATTTTATTTAACCCGTTGCGGGTGTACCTTTGTATTCTGGAATACTAGGTGTTTTGTATATAAAGATGACATTTTGATAAGTACAATAGATGTTAATAAGGGTATTTATATTTTTAATATAAACGTATCTCAAACATATAACATGATGAAAAAAAATCAAACTAAGTAACACGGATGAGACTTATCTGTGGCATTGTCATCTGTGACACATTTACAAGACTCGTATATCCAAACTTTCGAAGAGTGGATACTTAGACGGATTTGATCCTCGTTCATATAATGTCTTCGAATCTTATTTATTAGGCAAATTGCCTAAAACACCTTTTAGTGGTAAGGGTGTAAATTCCACTAAGCTGTTAGCCCTCGTTCATGGTGACGTATGTGGGCCCATGTCTAGCCAAGCTAGAGGTGGATATGAATACTTCGTAACCTTTACGGATGTTGCATCACATTATGGTTATGTGTATCTTATGACACACAAGTCGGAAACTTTTGATATATTCAAAGAGTTTCGAAACGAAGTAGAGAAAACAGACTGGCAAAAGTATTAAAACATTACGGTTGGACCGTGGTGGAGAATACTTGAGCAATGAGTTTCTCGATTACTTGAAAGAATATGGTATTCTTTCATAGTGGACTCCTCGCGGAAAACCTCAATTGAGTGGTGTGTCCGAACGGAGAAATCGAACTTTGTTGGACATGGTAAGGTAAATAATGAGTCGCACTGAGCTACTAATTTCCTTAAGGGGATACGCATTGAACAGTGCAATACTTATTTTGAATATGGTTCTGTCAAAGTCTGTTGGACAGGCTCCATATGAAATATGGACAGGAAAGAAATCAGGTTTCTCATTCATGAAGATTCGGGGATACTGGGCATACGTTAAACGTTTGGATGGTACCAGACTAAAACCCAAATCAGATAAGTGCCTATTTGTAATTGGTTATCCTAGGGAAACCAAATGATATTACTTCCACAACCCACAAGAGAACAAGAAATTTGTTGCTCTTCATGCAGTTTTCCTCGAAAAGGAAGACACAAATGCAGTGATAAGTGGGAGGAAAGTATAACTTGATGAAAATCAGAGTAATACTATTCCTGGCACCGATCCCCTTACGGAACACGAATAGTTCATCAGGAATGAGACTGTTCCACAATCTTCTAATACACAAGAACCGCATAGGTCGGAGAGAGTCAGAAAACAACCTTAGAGGTATAAGTTTCTGATCTCACCTCATTTAGATATTAATCTTATTGAGGAATACAAACCGACTACATATGATGAAGTGATACAAGGTATCGACTCCATTTTATGGCAAGATGCCATGAAGTCCGAAATAGATTCCATGTATACAACCAAGTTTGGACACTGGTTGATGTACCCGAAGGCATTGTGCCTATTGGTAGAAAATGACTCTTCATGGTGAAGACAGAAATTGATGGCAACAAACAAACGTACAAAGCTAGGCTTGTAGCTAAATGGTATCATCATCAAGATAGTGTTGATTATGACGAAACCTTCTACCCGTTGCCATGATTAAATCCATTCGGATAATACTTGCTATTACTGCATATTTCGATTATGAAATATGACAGATGGACATCAAAATCGCTTTCCTTAACGGAAAAATTTTGGAGGATGTTCATATACATTACTCTGACGGTTTTGTCGTGCCAAAACATGCAAACAAGGTTTTCAAGTTAAATCGATCCATTTATGGATTGAAGTAAGCATTGCGTTCTTGGAACTAACGTTTTGATAAGATCATAATGATAATGGTTTCATTTAAAACGATGATGATTCTTGTGTATATAAGAAGGTTAGTGGGAGCGTACTGACATTCATTGTTCTATATGTTGATGATGTATTGCTTCTTAGCAATGACATTCCCATACAACAATTGGTGAAAGCTTGACTTTCATTAAAATTCTCCATGAAATTATTGGGAGAGGCAACCTTTATTCTAGGAATAAGGATCTACTGGGATAGATCTAAAAGTTGTTGGCACTCTCCGAGAACTCATACATTGACAATGCTGAAGAGATTCAACATGGATCAGCCCAGAAGAGGCTGCTTCCAATGTCACATGGCGTCTCTCTATCTAAGGACATATGTCCTAAAACTTAAGATGGGAGAGATTCAATGAATCGGATCCCATTTGCTTAAGTTGTCAGATCGATCATGTATGCCATAATATATACGCGATCTGGTGTCTCATACGCTTTGAGTATATGTAGTCACAATCAGGCCGATCTCGGTGATGGTCATTGGATTGATGTTAAGAACATCCTTAGGTATCTTAGAGGAACTAAGGATGCTTTCTTAGTATATGGAGAATGAGAACTTGAGGTGACTGGGTTCACCGATGTAAATTTCCAAACCGATCAAGACGACTATAAGTCGCAATAAGGGTACATATTTTATTTGAACAACAGAACAGTGAGCTAGAAATCTTCCAAGCAAGATACTGTTTCCGATTCAACAATAAAAGTAGAATACATTGCTGCGGCTGAGGTAGCAAAAGCTCACTTTGGATATTTAAAGTCCTAATTGGATTAGGAGTAGTTCTGTTAGCAGCTGAGTTGGGCTACAGCACAAGCTAAGGAATTATGGTCTCATCAATGATCCAACTACGTACTTCAATGGTTTCATCTGATTCGTGAGATCATATATCGTGACGATGTGAAGATCGAAAAGATCGTTTCAAATGATAACCTTGCAGATCCGCTGACGAAAGCTATATCTCAGCAAAAGTTTGAGTGACCTGTACATAGTTCAGGTACTGGACACTTAAGTGATTGGCTATAGGCCAAGTGGGAGATTGTTGGACAATTATGACCCATAGCATCACTATTTGTAAAAGACATGGTGTTTTTTTACAAATTAACTATGTGACAAAGGAAATTACTCTTTTATCATTTTGTAATTGGATTAC
>SKCR01013575.1:0-16897 GCA_019454045.1 Zanthoxylum bungeanum
TACCACTTTGGTAATCTCGTTCGAACACGTTCTCAAACGCTACTCGAACGCATGCATTCGGTATTATCCGGTTCGAACGCGTTTCCAAACGCTACTCGAATGCATGCATTTGTTTACTTTTCGAATGCATTTTCGAACGCTACAACAAACGTGCATGCAGTGAATCGAATTTTCTTCCTTATATTTCATGCATGTTGCTCTTTTGGTCATTTCTTTTGCATTAAATACTTAATCATCTCACTTTATTATTGACGCTTTTTACCATTATTTATTTATATTTTCGCATTTCTTTATTTGATATGTTTATGGAATTAGCACTCATTTTTTATTTACTTTTATGGTCTGCAAAACTTGGGTGTTGATTAAATTATCTTGCATGTGTTTCATAAGACTTGGTTATACTATTGCATAAATCCTTTCATTACAATTGGCATAAGTAAGGGACCATTCCAAACCCCACGGTTTGAGGTCTTCCCTTGTGAGGGGTGAGTGCGGCCTTAAATCATTTCTCAGTTCACACTGGGTGGCGACTCCTTTATTCTCCAATTTAGTCCCCCGTGGGCTATTCCGTACTCCCGACAGGGCCGCGAGCCCGGACAGCGTCGCACACCTCTGTACCATGTCTATAGTTTGGTGACTCCACTAGGGATATAGAATCGGCCCCGAAATAATGTCTTGTAATGTTTGTGATTTTTGCTTTAGTTAACCTTGTCTCATATATTTTGCATACCCTTTCTTACCTTGATGGCATCATGTAATCATGAAGTCATTTTCGCTTGAAGCGGCGGATTGTTATGGTATCATCACTCGTTGGCACGTACCTTAGGGTATAAAAGGGTGCGCTCATTTGGTGCTCAAACCCTTGAGTGGGGAGACCTAGTTATGGGCAACCCTTCGCCGGCGGGAGCTTTTATCTATACCCATATAAGCCTACATGCATAACCCTAACCCTAATGCATCACTATAAAGACCACTAAACTAAACCTAGTCTCTCTCCTATCCATCAAACTCATGCCAAAACAAAGAAATGGAATAAACCCTAAAAAATCATCTCTGCCATCTCTCTAAAACAACAAAACAAACCCTTACCTCTCTCGGCCATTGACAAACAAAAAAATAACACAGAAACAAAACCCTAATGCTCTTCTTGGGAACCCTTTCTCACTCTCGGCATTCACATAAACCCTAGCCTCCTCTCTTTTGGACACACTCTCACTCACGACACTTTGAACCAAAAGAACTCTAGCTTCACCTCTCGACTTCTCTCTCTCACCTAGCTCTCGGCTCATTCTCTCTCACACACAGCCTAACCGAGCAGTCAATAAACCTAAACATAATTTCGTCTCTTCTCTCCACTCATCACACGACGACATAAGCACCATGCAGCCCTACATGTAGCCATGAAACCTTATAGGCTCGGCAATAATAAACAGTCACCAGCAAGCCATAAACACCCTCCATCTCATTTTATTCACTATTCACGCACAAACCCTACACTCACGCACACAAGCCATAAGCCACTCGACATTCACGCATTAACCCACTCGTCACACCAAAATGTGAACAAGAAATGAATTAAAAAAAAACCAAATCCACCGACACAAAACATTACCAAAGACTGCCCCTTAACCGAACAACAAACTGACCTGAAAATAATCCTGAAAATCAGCCCCCAAAACCGAGAAGACAACTACATGAGAACCATAGTTATATGACCTATAGAAGCCACCCTTTATGCTTGTGTTTGGGACCATCATCATTTGGATTTATTTGGATTTCTTGTCATGAGATGTCAACTTGTTGGGCCATTTAAACTGGGACGAGGTTGTGTCTTATGACGATTGGGCCAAAAGTTTCTAAAATGCTGATGGGCCACTTTGTGTTTGGGCCCCCTATTATTTAAAGTTGTTCAGTCACGTTATTGCAAAAGTGTAAACCTGTTGGGCATTTTTCAACTGGGACAAGTTTACACCTAGCAGTAATATGATTGAATACTTTGAAATGATAATGGGCCAACTTGTATGAGAACCTTGATTGGTTTAGAAAGTCCAAACATGATCCAAATATGCCAGAAACATGAGTTTGATATCCGCACTGGCTTTCATCCAGAAAGGATACGCCTTGTTACAACATATTTGTATACTTTTAGATGCTTCTAAGTTCATCCATATGACCACGGTTGCCAAAAGCCCGATTCGTCATTTCTAGACAATGGCATGATACCATAATCGGCTTAGTCCATGTTGTAAATGGGCGGTCTTTATTCTTTTCGATGGAAAGGGACAATAGCGACCAAGGTCCACCCCGTAGCATAGGAGAGAGCGATTTTATGTACCTTGCATCGGTGCATAGAATAAGCCTTATCTAGAACCAAAAATAGGCTTATCGCGAGTGTGGGAGAAATAAGGTCGGAAGGATATATTCTGTTTGATCAACTCATGCATTTTATATATTTCATGCATCGCACACATACATATACCATGCTAACTTGTAGTTTTAAAGCCACCATAGATACCCGTTGGGTTAGAGAAGATGAAAGACTCTTCAAGAGACCGTTAGCGAACATGATCGAGTCAGATAACGAGGGTTCTCGTATGGATCAGCTAGAGACTAATCTCACTAAGATTACCAAGCAGTTGCAAGCTTTGACCACCGCTGTGGCCAACATGGCAACACCCCATGCATGAGGGGCAGGAAACCATGAGAACGTCAGGCGTGAAGAGCCTCCGAACAGGATGAGTGATGAGATCCATATTTTTGATGATGACATGGCTGAGTATGCCGCGGGAAGGGTAGCCGGGTCTCAGGTAGAGTTACAGAAACTCAGGGATCAGGTAGAGTCAGTTACCCGAAAGATGAGGGGTAAATATGAGGATTTTCTAGACTACGAGGCGATGAATTTTGAGGAGCAGTTGCCTTCTGTTCAAGATGCTCGACATAGCCAAGTTCAACGGGAATGGGGATCCGAAGGTCTATCTTCGACAATAGTTTCTGTGATGAGTTCAGTGGGTCTGTCAGTTACTCGCAAGATGAGGGTAAACATGAGGATTTGCTAGACTACGAGGGATGACTTTTGAGGAGCAGTTGCCTTCTCAGTCAAGATGCCCGACATAGCCAAGTTCAACGGGAATGGGGATCCGAGGGTCCATATTCGATAGTATGTTTCTGTGATGAGTTCAGTGGGTTTGTCGAAGTTTCAGGTTCAAAAGATGGTTGGGATGTCACTTGAGGGGGCGCCCGTGGTGTGGTATCACGACCTGGAGAGAAAGGTCAAGGACGACTGGAGGGCATTGGTAGAGGCCTTTCTGAATTAGTATGTCACGGATTTGGAGATCGACTTGTCGCTCCGTGAGTTGGAGAATACCAAACAGAAGCCGAATGAGAGCTTCAAGGATTATGTAGATCGCTGGAGGAGCCAGCTTTTGAAGATGCAGACTCAGCCCTCGGAGAAGGACCAGATCAAGATGATCATCAAGGGCACTAAGCCCTCTATTTACGGCAAGCTGAGGAGGATGACCTCTATGATTGGTGATTTTCAACAGTTGAGGGAGACTATTATGGATATTGAGGAGGAAGAAGCTGAGAATATGAAGTTTTATGGCCTGAATAGGAGGACTATTGGGGGACCTTCGGGAACCAAGCCTGTTTCCGCCATCAGGAACATGCAATTTTCTAACCTGGGTAAGCCTTTGTCTAAGGTGTTTGAGAAGTTGAAGAGACAGTGACTCCTAAAACCCTTAGAAGCTAGACCACTTCCCAACCCTCCACCACCACACCTCAATATGAACCTATGTTGAGTACTCGGGAAACCTTGTTTCCTAGTGGGCTAGGATCCCGTTAAATAACACACAATCTTGACTTTGGCCAACAAATTGTATGATAATTAACTAGGTAGATCTCTAAGATCCATTGGATCCCATCCAATTCCTAGATCCAGTAGGTGGACATCCAAGTCCGAAACATATATCTTATATATGCCAATATATTGCCTAACCTTTTTCCTCTGAATCAACTAAGCCTTGGCTTTGGCACAACAAACTTAGTGATCCCAATTAAGCAGAACCCATTGACCTTGGAAAGCTTCGTAATCAATGTCGATGGACAAGAAGTGATCTTGACTTTGGCCAACAAATCACAACTTGGACAAGACACCAATATGGAACAAAGCCTTCATGATTCAAACACATCCTCGATGGACAAAGGCCTTGACTTTGGCCAACAAACCAATGCCAGTCTTGGATCTTGAGTAAGAATCACTCAATGGAAGGAAAAACGTTTAATATTTTGTGAGGGTTTTTCGTGTGCAAATTGGCAACCAATTTATTATCTTTGTTAAGGTCCTATCATCATACACCTTTAAACATGAATTCTAAACACATAATAAGGCGAGTAAATAAATATAATAATGATATGGGATGGATATTTTACACATTGATCCTAGATCAAATCTCTCCATTTCCTCTCTCCGCTAGCACAAGTATTGCTCTACCCGTTACATTACACTTCTAAAGAAACCTCATTTACATTGAGGGGAATAGGTGAGAAGAGAAATACGAAGAGTATGGAGGTAATAGGCTGGACACGCAGGTCGAATTAATAAATTATAATTTATTACAACAATTTCCAAAATTGCCCCACCCTTCTAATATCCATCTGATATACATTATTCATGCATCACAACCATGTATGTAGTCACACAAGCATGTTATCAATCAATCTAATCCAATTAATTAATCTGATAATTAATGACCATCCAATGTTCAAACAACGATTTGATTTTGCGCGAGTCCAACTCGTTTTGCGAATAAGTACTCAAAGTACGAATTCTTGAATTAAATTAAACTACAATATTAAAATCCAATTTAATTTGCATTTAATACTAATTCACTATTTAATTCCAAATTAAATAATACACTTTATTTACGAACCTTTACGACTTAGATTCTAAATCTAATCGTTACGGGTCTCAAAGCCCCATTAACATCCAATGTTAATATAATTAAATATCCCTAGTCATAGTATTATCGAGACTAGACATCGATAATACAGAATAAACTAGTATTGCACTTGTGCGTGTTATGAAAGCGTAACAACATAGTTCTCATATATTTAAGTATTGGATACTTATGCAAGTGCGATAGGAGGTTGTGTTTACCGATGGTAAGGAAACAGCTTCGCTCTGGATAGACCCCACAGAATCCCATTGGTAGTATGACTATGTGTCTATGGGAATCCACTTCAGGGTAGGTGTATTTGGTCTTAACCTGAGACTTGCATCGCTAGTACTTGCGACAATCAATACGCTTTGGTTTTGGTCGTCCGGGACCAAAACCAAATCAAACCAAATCACATCCCTAATTAAATAGATTTTTCCTTATAGCACACTAATTAGAAGGTATCCACATTATTGCTTAATATTCCTTCCCTATTCACATAAGGACAACCCCAGCCCTGATCTATAAAAAGAAGCATAAACCCAACCTTAGAACCCCTAGAGCATTCGCGCCAAATAGCAACAAGAAATAGCCCCAAGCTGACCTATTACTCACTCATCACAACCCTCACGCACACAATCACTCATCACAACCCTCACACACACACTCACTCATCACAGCCTCACACACATACCCTCTCACTCACACAGGCCATGGCACCTTAAACAACAACAAAAACGCACTAAGACATAACAACAAACCCCACTGCCACACACATAAACCCTAGCAAACACTCACTCATCACAGCCTCACGCACACACTCACTCAACACATAGCCTCACGCACACACTCACTCAACACACAGCCTCACGTACACACTAACTCCATACACAACCTCACGCACACTCTTACTCAACACACAACCCTCATGCACCCACAGTCCACTCATCACAGCCTTCACCGATTCACACACAGGTCACACATTGCCCTCACTAATACTAACGTCCTCATCTCTCTTCTATTATTCAAGTACTGCACGGTAAACACCCATAGCCAACTGCCAAAATAAAGACCCTAAAATCATTCCCAAAACAGTCCCCATGACCGAATAACCAGCCCTGAAAATAGTCTAAAAAATAACGCAAAATAGTCCCTAAATCACATCCAAAATCGTGAGCTAATAACCCTAGAACAGTCCAGAGAAAACAAAAACAAAGTCATTCCAAAACAGTGAAGAAATCGACACAAAACAGTGGAACAACGAGGGAAAATATCAAACCAGTGAACCAGAAAAGTTACGGAGCATTAACCCTTCCGACGACGTCCCAACGCACTCCCGAGAAGCGACTTAAAAGGTAAGACCTGGGGGCACCCTTTGTCATATTTTATTTTGTCCTCCTGGAAATGGCTGATGAGTGGTATTTATATCACTATTTATCACTCATTTAACCAAATATTTTGTATAGTTTCTTGAGTTTTGTGAACGTTTTGATATTTTTTGTGTTATTTTGTAGATAAATAAAGTTTCAGGACATTATGGAGGTGATTTGGGCAAAAACGGTGAAAATTAGACGAAAATGGCATTTCGGTATTTCCCACGTCGCGATGCCAAGACCTTCAACGTCGCGACGTCTAACATGCGCCGAACAGTGCTAACGTGCGCCGGGTCCAAAAATCAGAATATGAGAAATTTTGACTTGCTAACATGCGCCGTGACACGTGTCACATCACAGCCGATCTGCTAACATGCGCCGTGCCACATGTCAGCATCCTGGCGTCGCAACGCTGGAAGCCTACCGAGGCCTATAAATAGAGATTCAAATTTCAGTTTTAGTTGTACCACTCTCTCTCATCTCTTTGATGTAAAGAGAGAGTTTCTCTCTCTACTTTCTTTTAATTTTTAGTTTTTAGTTTTTAGTTTTGTAAATAATTTTAATTACGTTTTGTTAATATAGTAATTTATTTTTTTTTACTTTTTACAGTTTTTACTATTCACCATGAGGAGGTAACTTCCCCAGCTAGGGTGAAAGGTAATTCTTTTACTGTTACTAGTTAGATTAATCTCCCTTAAAAATAATATATTCACTATTTAAAATATTGACTTAAAAAGGATACCGCCAGATTGGTCGGTCAGTAATTCATTTTAATCTGGTTTAAACCTGACTAATAAAGGATACCGCCAGATTGGTCAGTTGGTAATATTATCACAAGTTTATATATATTTTATGGGAGATATCTAAATTGTAGTAGTAAAAGTAATTCCTTTTACCTTAGCATTTTATTTTATTGTAATTTACTTTTCAGTATTTACTTTACGGCATTTTTACTTTATGTATTTTATTTTCAAGTTTTTACTAGCCCTAGTCATATGTTGTAACTAAATTAGTTATCTGGGGTTGTGATGACTTTTAATATCACCGTTTTATAAGAGGTTAGATTATAGCTTGGGTAATATAAAGATTTATTTATTGAGTCTTAATCTTAATGCTTTTTCATTAACTGGACATTAATAAAATTGATCTGGTAAATCTAAAATGAACTAGACATAAGGATTTTAGGTTTCAACCTTAGACTCAATAGCCCACGATCTTCCTTGAGGATAGATAACCCTTTAATAGATTTCCTTACAGGATAGGAATATACCTGTCGGGCGGGGTAGCCATAATTGGAACTTAAACTTAATGATTCCAAATAATTTGGTTGACATAGACATATGGTTCAATTGGGTTAAACTGGGTATTTGTGTCTGACCATCGACAGAGGCTTACACATAATTTAGTGTTCCAGGTTAATAAATCAATATATTACCCAATTTTAAGATAACCACTTCATCTTTAAAATGATATTGGAAGAAATCACAACCCAAGATAGTTTTTAATATTGAATTTTCTTAAAACCTATTTTTGACAATTTTATTTACTTGCTTTTAAATTTAGAATCGTCACCATTTCAAATCAATCAATCAACCTATTAGATACTAGTAATCATTTGACCTCATAAAATTAATAGATTAGATATTAAGTCCTCGTGGGATCGATATTTTTATACTACTTGAACGATACGTGCGATTGCGTTATACGTGTGTGTTTACGCCGGTCAAGTTTTTGGCGCCGTTGCTGGGGACTTATTTATCTTTTACTATTAGTTTAGGGGTTAGATACGTTACTTGTATCTAATTTCTTTTTACTTATTGTTTTTGTTTTCTTGTGTTTCAGGTTCTCAGAAACTTCATTAGACGAACTAGAAGCTTTGAACTTCGATCGCTTGACCCGGAAATTGAAAGAACCATCAGACAGTTGAGAAGGGAAAGGCGAGAAGGCCAAGAAGCTTTAGTTAACATGGAACCTGAACCTTTGAACGTTGCACCACCAATTCCCATTCGAGACAGAACCATTCCGGTGGTTGACAGACTCATTTTCTATATTGTACTTCCTCCCTTACCAGCAAATGCGTGTGACATCAAAACATGCATTCAAATGATTCAGCACTCAGTTCAGTTCGGGGGGAATGCAACTGAAAATCCTAATTCCCACATCAGCAACTTCCTGGAAGTTTATGGCACTTTTAATTACAACCGAGAAGCGGAAGAAGCAATGAGACTGTGAGTTTTTCCATATTCCCTGAAAGACAGAGCTAAAGCTTGACTACATTCACTACCAGCAGGTTCTATCACAACTTGGAACACTTTAGCCACCAAATTTCTTGCAAAGTACTTTCCACCAGCCAGAACCGGAAAGCTGAGGAATGACATCACATCCTTTGTACAACAAGATTCAGAATCCTTCTGCGAAGCTTGGGAAAGGTACAAAGATTTGCTTCGGAAATGTCCTCACCATGAGATTCCAAAATGGCTTCAAGTCCAAACATTCTATAATGGACTTTCTGGAATAATGAGAACCACAATCGATGCTGCTGCTGGAGGAGCTTTAATGGCAAAAGGAGAAGATCAAGCCTGGGACCTAATCGAAGAAATGGCAAACAACAATTCTTTGTGGCCAACAGAAAGGAGCATGATCCAAAGAATTGCATGAATTTATGAAAGTGGAGCCAATATAACAGTCAACGGAAAGCTAGATCAGATATGCAAATTTATGGAGACTCTTACCACTGGATCCACAAGTTCACCATATGGAGGAGCACCAGAGTCGAACCAACTTGAAGAAACGGTGAATTTTGTCAACAATTTCAACAGACAGGGGAACAATCCATATTCCAACACCTACAACCCAGGGTGGAGGAATCATCCCAATTTTTCATGGAGCAACAATTCAGGCCAACAGCAGAACAATCTACCACCTAAATTCCAGCAACAGAACAAAAGCCAGGAGCATGCAAATGAATCAGGAATAACAGAAGTATTGACCCACTTGAAAAAGATAGAAGAAAAACATGACTCTCAAGCAGCAAGATATGATGCTATGTTTCAATCCCAAGCAGCATTAATTCAAAGTCAATCTGCTTCTATTAAAGCACTGGAGAATCAAATGGGACAACTGGCAAATGCTCAGAGTTACAGACCGCCAGGTACCCTTCCTAGCAACACAGAGCCAAATCCAAGAAACATGGGGAAGGAGCAATGTCATGCCATCATGTTAAAAAGCGGTACTGAAATCAACAAAGATGTTGGAGCCAAAACAACTGCTGAGGAAGTTCCAAAAGAAACAAAGCAATAGATGGAGGAAAAAGAAGCAAAGGAAAAAGAACAGATCATTCCACCTCCACCTTCTCCTCAACGTCTTCAGAAGAACAAATTGGACCAGCAGTTTTCTCGGTTCCTGGATATCTTCAAAAAGCTGCATATCAACATTCCATTTACAGAAGCGTTGGAACAAATTCCCACCTATGTCAAATTCATGAAAGATATTCTTTCACGAAAGCGGAGATTGAGAGATTACGAGACAGTAGCATTATCCGAAGAATGTAGCGCTATCATTCAGAGGAAACTTCCCCCAAAGTTGAAAGATCCTGGCAGTTTCACTGTTCCTTGCGTCATAGGAGAACATAACTTTGGTAAGGCTTGGTGTGATTTAGGTGCGAGTGTTAACTTGATGCCTTTTTCTATTTTCAGGAATTACAGATTTGAAAACAATGCCAACTTCAGTCTCACTGTAACTTGCTGATAGAACGCTCGTATTTCCAAGAGGCGTAGTTGAGGATGTGCTGGTCAAGGTTGACAAATTCATTTTCCCAGCAGATTTTATTGTCCTTGATATGGAGGAAGACGCAGACGTGCCAATCATCATTGGGAGACCATTCTTGGCTACAGGTCGAACCATTATTGATGTATAAAAAAGAGAACTAACCATGAGGGTACATGACCAAGAAGTAACATTCAATGTTTTCAAGGCCATGAATTTCCCAGATGATGAAAAGAAGGAGGAATGTTTCAAACTCGATGTGATACATAGTACCATTCAGAACTCCAATGCAATGCAAAGTTCTACTAACAAACTTAAAACATGTCAATTGCCTGTAAAGCCTAAAGATAAAGCATCTTTTGCACTGAAAGAGCCAATTCTTGCACTACAAGCAACAAAAGAGAAAAATTTTCACCAGCTCAACGAATTGGAGGAATTTCACAATCAGCCTTTTGATGATGCCAAATTGTACAAAGAAAAGGGCAAGAAAAGACATGATGATAAGTTAGTGCGCATACAACTGGAACCAGGGCAGAAGGTACTGTTACAAATCAAGGATGAAATTCTTCCCATGGAAGCCAAAATCACGGTGGTCAGGTCCATTTGTGATCACCAAAGTTTTATCAAATAGAGCCGTTGAGATACATGATCCTGACGCTAACAAAACATTCAAGGTTAAAAACAAGCGTGTCAAGCACTACTGGGGAGAATCATTTGAGCGACAAAAAGAAAGTGTTCACTTTCAGATCTAGCTTAACGTTCGAAAAGTCAAGTTGGCTGACGACTTTAAACTTAGCGCTAGCAGGGAGGCAACCCATGCAATTTTTGTATATATTGTTATCTGGTGTTTTTATTTTTTTTGTGTGTTTAATTTTTGCAGGTTTAGTCATTTCAGGATGGAAGAAGCTCTCGCAAATCTTCGCAAGTAATTTCCTTCCCTCCCTAAAAAATCTCTGATGAAAGTTTACAAAGCTCGCTTGGAACGGATGAGATTACTGATGATTAAAGGTATTCTTACTGACATTCGTTGGTTAATTGAAGCACGGGTCCGATTGGCAGGTGAGTGTTCTGACTCTTTTATTTCACATCTGTATGGCTTAGGAAAGAGCACATATGCTAAAAAGAGAAGATCCAAAAGAATGGTGTTTGTTATAATGTGCTCGCATATTTTGTAATACTCGTTGTCGTTCTTTAGGAATGGTGTCCGATAACCACGAAGATAAGATTAACTTCATTAGGGATGGCTTGAGTAAGGAGTCTTTGGATGACATATCTAAAACTCTTGAGACGCAACCCAGTGGATGTGTGTATCATGAAATTAGCATGTTATATGCACAATTCCAAAAGGAAAGACAACTGTTAAGTCTCAGGAATCTGACTCAAAAAGACCCTGTTTGCCAATTTATAAGAAAATCGGATGGGAAGCTTGTCCCTGACGCATAGACGTCGATCAAGCCGCTAATTTTCTTGTAAATATTATATCTCTTTGTCTTTTCATAATAATTGTAATTTTTTTTGTTGTTTTCTTTTATTTTCTCCGACAAGATCCAGACCTTTTTGACTATCACGATTTGTTTAACTAATAATTGTCAACTGGCAGGTACTAGTGCTATTATTTTTACTCACCCCTTTTAGGTATTATAAATTCAACCCATCATTGCACTTTTGAAGACATCCAGAGTAAAAAATGGAAGCCACTTCAAGAAGACGAGTTGAAAACATCTGTGTGTTTTGCGGTAGTAGTGTTAGAACTAAACCACAATACGTAGAAGCATCACATGAATTGGGTCGAGTCTTAGCTGCAAGGAATATGCACTTCATATATGGCAGAGGCAATCTTGGACTAATGGGGATCGTTTCAAAGGCTGTAGAGGAATGAGGCAGTCATGTTTTGGGAATCATCCCAAAACCCTTGGCAGATGCAAATCTTATTGGATCATCAAACGGAGAGGAACTGATCGTGCCAGGTATGTCTGAACGACTGGTAGAAATGATTAACCGTGCTGATGCTTTTATTGCTTTGCTAGGTGGCTTGGGCACATTGGAGGAAATTTTTATAGTTCTATCTTGGGCGAACCTGAACATACACCAGAAACCGCTTGGACTGTTCAACGTTGATAAATTTTATGATTTTCTTTGTGTGTTTCTTGATGATGCTCGAAGAAATGGGTTCGTGTCAAAACCTATGAACTCCTCTTCTTCACTGCCAGAACTGCTCCAGATCTAATAGACCAACTCATAGCCTATGAACCACAAGTTGACCCTATCTTTTCAAAGATAAATTTGTCCGAGGACGATCGTGGTAAGAGGCGTTGGATTAATCTGGATCTTAACCTTTAATTTCCTGTAGATTTCAGCTAACCAGGTACGACATTCTAACTCTCCTTTTATTGTTTAAGACATTGGGGACAATGTCTCATTTAGGTTTGGGGGAGGGGATTAGTTGATCAGTACCTTATTTTTAGTTTGTGTGTTTATTTTTATTTTTAGTCCAAATTTTTTCGAAAAATACAAAAAAAATTGGAAAATTTTCAAAAATTTAAAATATTTTGCATTTTTATTTGACTAAAAAGATGAAATTGGTAGGAGATAGCTGAGTAAGGAGTTTCCACTCCTGAGACGTATCTCAAACCTATTTCGCTATATGATGAGTGGTAAATATATCACTATTTCCCACTCATTTGGCCTAATATTTGGTATAGTTTCTTGCATTTTGTGAATATTTTGATGTGTTTTGTGTTATTTTGTAGATAAAGAAAGTTTCAGGACTTTCTGGAGGTGATTTGGGGCCAAAATAGTGAAAAATGGACAAAATGGCATTTTCATCATTTCGCGCGTCGCGACGCGCAAGCCTTGGGCGTCGCAATGCCTAACGTACATTTATCCATGCTAACGTGCACCGGGTCGATGTGTCAGAATCTGAGAAGTTTGACTTTGCTAATATGCACCGTGCCACGTGTCACCATCACAGCCGGTCTACTAACGTGCGCCGTGCCATGTGTCATCATCATACGGTGCCAAAAATCACCATCACCATGTGTCACCATGTGTCACTCTGCGTGTCTGCCATGTCATCGTCCACATCATCAGTAGACCGAGTCAAAGTGCCACATCATCACCACGTCATCATCAAACAATCACAGCGTGCCACATGTCACAATCCTACGGTGCCGACAATCCCTTTCGCCACGTCAGTGAAATTATTGAATCAAATTATCCACAATCGCCACGTCAGTAGATAAGAATCTGAACCGGCCAATCGCATGTTCACACGTCATCGCGTCGCGACGTAAGAACAAACTTGGCGTCGCGCCGCGCGGAGCTTATTAGGCCTATAAATAGAGCTCGAAATTTCAGTTTCAGATGTACCTTCCTCTCTGAATTCTCTGATGTAATTAGGGAGTTTTCTATCTAGTTTGTTTTAATTTCAATTTTGTAATAAATTTTAATTACGTTCTGTAATAGTAAGTAATTTACTTTCTTTGCTTTTTACAGTTTTTACTATTCAACCATGAAGAGGTAACTTCCCCCTGCTAGGGTGAAAGGTAATTCTTTTACTATTGCTATTTAGATTAATCTCCCTTAAATATAATATATCACTATTTAAAATTTGACTTAAAAAGAATACCGCTATATTGGTCGGTTGGTAATTCATTTTAAACTGGTTTAAACCTGACTAAGCAAGGATACCGCCAGATTGGTCGGTTGGTAATTAAATTTTTTTACCGCATATATGGCAGGTTTATTTTGGTTCCGCCTTTATGGCTGGGTGGACTTAATTTGACTTAATCAGGTTACCGCCTATATGGCCGGTTGGTAAAATAATCACAAGTTAATATATTATATTAAGGGAGATATCTAAATAGTAAATAGAAAAAGTTGATCATTTTACCTTAGCATTTTATTTCATTGTAATTTATTTTTCAGCTTTTACTTTACCGCAATTACTTTTAAGCATTTTTACTTTATGTCTTTTACTTTTATCTTTTTACTAGTCCTAGTTATGTTTCGTAACTAAGTTAGTTATCTAGGGTTGTGATGAATTTTAATATCACCGGTTCATAAGGGGTTATTTTTATAGTTTGGGTAATTTAAAGGTTTGCTTATTAAGTCTTAAGCTTAATGTGTCTTGTTAATTGGCCACTAATAAGATTGATCTGGTAAATCTAAAATAAACTTGACAAAGGAATTTTAGGTTTCAGCCTTAGACTTAATAGCCCACGATCATCCTTGAGGATAGATAACCCTTTAACAGATTTCCTTACAGGATAGACATATACATGTCGGGCGGGGGTAGCCATGATTGGAACTTAACCTTAATGAATCCTGATAATTTGGTTGACATAGACATATGGTTCAATTGGGTTAAACTGGGTATTTGCGTCTGACCATCGACAGATGCTTTCACATAATTTAGTGTTCCAGGTTAGTAAATCGATTTATTACACAAACATGAAATAACCACTTCATCTCTTAAAAGATATTAGAAAGATTCACAACCCTAGATAGTTTCCTAATATTGACTTTTCTTAAACCTATTTTCGTGCAATTTTATTTACTTGTTTTTAAATTCAAAATCTTCACCATTTCAAATCAATCAATCAACCTGTTAGATACTAGTAATCATTTGACCTCATAAAATTAATAGATTATGTATTAAGTCCTCCTGGGATCGATACGTTTTATACTACTTTAACGATATGTGCGCTTGCGTTATACGCGTGTGATTATACTTTATTGCGTATTCACACTTTTATCATGCTTATATGTTCATGGGATGATCTTAGAGACCAACAGTGATATGAGATAACAGTAGTGAGGAGGAAATGGAGCATGGGAAGAATTTATAGGAGAACTTCTCAAGCAGTGATGAAGAGGAGGTGAATGGGATGACACACAGTGGGTGTTTTTATGGTGATGCGGCGGAGAAAGGCAAGGAAGTGTTGGCAGAAGGTAGAGAAGTAGCAGAGAACGTGGATAATGCTGAAGGAGATACAATGCTACATCATTTGAAGAAGACGCGAGCACAGGTGAGCATTTGGGAGTTATTGTGTGCATCACAGGAGCACAGACGCGCCATGGTGGAGGCTTTGAGTAAGATAGTGGTACAGGAGGATGCCAACCCCACAATGTTTGTAGGGTCGGTACAGAAGGAAGCTTTGCAGGTGATAACATTCTATGTGGAGGAACTCCCGTTGGAGGGAAGGGATCACAATAGGCCATTGTTCATAAGAGCGGAAGTAAGAGGAAAAAGGACATCTTGTGTGATGGTGGATGATGGCTCATCTATCAATGTGTGCCCTTTGAAGATTCTGTCGAGGTTGGGTATGAAGGCAACAGATTTGAGTCCCTCCAACATGACAATCAAGGCGTATGATGATAGTAAGCGGGGAGTAGAAGGCACTTTTGTTGCGGTAGTCAAAGTGGGTCCGGTAGAGGATGAGGTACAGTTCACGGTGATTGATATCTCAGCCACTTTCGTTTTGCTATTGGGGAGGCCATGGTTTCACAAGCTTGGGGGCGTGCCCTCCACTTTACACCAGGTCATTAAGTTTTCGTGGAGATCATCACCATCAGAGCTGAGGTAGACAATGATGTGGCAACTTTGGAGATACGACATTTCACAAGGTTCCAGCTGGTGGAGAACTTTGAGGAGTGGGTGGATCCTAAGGTGCTAGGATCATGGAGAAGATGAAGTTTGAGCCAGGCACGGGATCGGGTGTTCAATGAGCGTTAACAGAATTCAATAGGCAGACCACTAAGAGAGGATTGGGATACAAATCAGACGAGGATAAGCCGAAGACTAAGAAGAAATGGTTGAAGCTAACAGAGTACTTCGTGAAAGCTACAGAGTATCAAGGAGAGCCTGAACCAGTGGAATTCAACAGGATCATGGTACCAGGATTTGAGATCTTCCAGGACGTGATGGACAATGAGCCCTGACAGAAGAAGTTTCAAATGAGGAAGACAAGTGAGAAGAGAAGCTGATGCATCTAGAGAGTTTGACGCTTGAGGAGAGAAAGGATACAGAATAAGACAAGGCTGCGAATGACGAAGATGTTTATTTCCCTGATTTAGTTGATTGTAATCCCGCATTCGCTAATAATAAAGACGTTCATTTCGCTTACTTGCTTGAGTCTCTTCTATTGGTTTCTAAGGTGGTCCCAAGATCAATATAAGCAATGAAAAGAATGAATACTCATAAGAAGTATGGCGGAATCATACTTACAAAGAACGACTTTTGGATGCGAAGATCAACAAAAATTTCCTCAATGCTTGATGTATTCGGCCAAGGGTTGTTTTGTTGAAGAAGATGAACAAGCTCCAAGCTTCCAAAGGATTCCAAGCTCTAAGTTCGGTTTCACTATCACCTTGTATTGATCCTTTTAGTGTGCTAGCAAGATGTAAGAAAGAAAATAATTTTCTTTCTCATGGAGGAGGTCACGGCAATGACAAAAAAGAGGGAGAGAGAGTTTTTCTCTTTTTTTGATTTTGTTTTTCTAAAAACAATAATGAAAATCAATTACCAAATATTTGGTATATGCTTTCAAAAAAACAACCAAAATTTTGGCTCCAAAATTGCATTAAATGTCCACATCAACCAACATCATGAATAGTGACTGCATGTCACTCACCAAAAAGGTGACTTGACGTTTATCACTAAAATGACAAGTGATGTGACTCCCGATGTGACTTGTGGGCCCCACTTCAATTCAAAATTAAAGTGGGCCCGCAAACACATTTCGGGCTCGGGTTCGTTAATTCCGAATAAACGAATTTTTCGTTGCGACGTAATTAAATCAAATTCAATTAAAAAATGCCTAT
>SKCR01013576.1:0-16902 GCA_019454045.1 Zanthoxylum bungeanum
AAATAGGGGTGCATGAGAAAAATTATTATCATCAACGATAGGTAATGATTCATCAACCCATTCCTTACCCTCTGAATCTGATTTATTTTCAACTTCACGAGGTTCAAGAATAGGTTTATAGATGATTTTACCACTGCGAAGAGTAATAACTGAATTGACTTGGTCTATGTGTTGACTAACACAACTACCCTCGTGAGGGTGTTGATGACTCTTGGGATTTGGCTGTGGTTGGGTAGGAAACTTCCATTTCTCATTAATGGTCAATGCATATGTGATTTTGGAGAAAATATCTTTCAGATCAGTCATTGTTTGCACATTTTGGTTATTGATGGCTTCCTGTTTCTCAATGAAAGCATGCAAGGTATCCTCAAGGGTTTTCCAAGGCGGTGGGACATATGGTGCATAATTCTAGGAGTTTTGAAGATTCTGGTGTACCTGGGGAAGTTGTTTCGATGGTTGTGCTTGGTTATCATTCATCCAATTGAAGTTTGGATGGTTTCTCCGACCAGAATTGTAGGTTTTGGATTATGGATTTAGATTTGGTCTCTTGAAGGTGTTTATGGAACTGACTTGGTCGTGGAGAAATTATTGCAGGGCTGGAAAGATTGGGCAAACTTGTGTGATATGGTAATTTGAATTACAGATATGACATGTGACTTCTTGAACTGACTTGACATGTTCACTCTTTTTCATTTCTAATGCCTCAACTTTTTTTTATCTAGAGATGCATACTTAGAAGAAAGGTCATGGTCTTCCCAAAGGTTAAACATACCTTTACCAGATGGCTATGATTTTACAGACGACTCATAAGTGCCAACTGTGTCCCATTGTTTTGCATTCTCTGTTATGTGTTCTAGGTAATCTAGTGCATCTTCAGGATCTTTGTCCCTAAACTCACAATTACACATCATTTACACTACTTGTCTACCTTGGGGTATTAAACCCTCGTAGAAGTAGGAAACCATCCTCCATGTTTCAAATTCGTGATGTGGACAAACCTTTAACATCTCTTTGAGTCTTTACCAATATTGGTAAACAGCTCCCCCGATTTTTATGTGAAAGTTGTGATTCTCCTCTTAAAGGAGTTTGTCCTGTAAGGGAGAATTTTTTCAGAAATTGCTCTTACAAATCATCCAATGTTCGGATGGATCCTGACCTAAGGTTCTACAACCAAATTTTAGCTTTATCATTTAAAGAAAAAGGAAAAAACATTAGTCGAATTATATTCATGTTGTAATTTTGGTCTGTGCAAGCGTTACATACATCTTAAAATTCCCTTTAGTGTTGATAAGGATTTTCTGATTCTAGACCGTGGAATGTGGGTAAAAGTTGGATGACACATGGTTTAAAATTGAAACATGATGCATCTGGGGGAAAACAATACAAGATGATGACCTGTCTTAGTGGGATTCACGAATTGTCCGAGTGTCATAGGATGATTAAGATCGCCATGCTGAGACTCATTTTTTCTTGATCAACTGGATTTTCAACTCATGCAGATGGATTTTCATTTTGGTTCTCTGCTATTTTGACTCACGATGAAGGTGATGAAGACTCTTTATTTAATCTACCGCTAGATGATCGAGACCAATGTCTCATGCAACCTAAATGCAGACTATATGCTAAAATTTAAATATACAAATGCAATACTTAAAAAATAAAAAAAATAAATGAAAAAAGAAAGAAAATAATGTAATGATTAGATCTTAAAAACGTCATCTGATTCTTGTCAATTCAGATTTTAATTGAATTTCTCGTTCAACTGTTTCAATTTCTTGAATTAGGTTCTCACAAAAAATTATAGGAGAATCTTTAGATAGGGATGATTCAAGAAATTCTTTGAAAAAATTCAAGCTCCATTTAAATTGATTTTTCTGTCTCCCATAACCTTGAAGAATTAAGTACAGGGTTTGTCTGTATGTGAGATGTCTAGGTTCATGATTCATTTATGATCAATCAGGACATCTTGGATCTACACAAATGCAAAGAAGAAAGAAAATAAGATGCAGAAAATACAACAAAAAGAAAGAAAAATAAAATAAAATAAAATAAAAAGAAAGAAAAATTATTATTCTATCTACTAAATTATATTCCCCGACAACGACATCAAAAACTTGACACACTCACAAATTGGTTCTTTTACTCCCAAGTATAAGAGTATCGAAGTAATAAAATAACCCGATAAGTCCGGGGTCGATCCACATGGAATAGATTTAATAGGATAAAATAATAATTCGAGTGAAAATAAAAATAATGAATTGTTTGAAGTGATTGAAAATTTTAAATTAAACTGCAACAATAAAATAAAATGCTGAGGTTAGGGGATCCACTTTTAATATTTCAAATTTAGAAATCTTACATTTTATAATATATAAATTGTAAATATTACCTAGTAAATCTATTTGAGGAATTAATTATGCCAAAATAAATAAAACCAGCCATAAAGGTAGTGATAACATTTGTCTATAACAAGTCTAGTTAGGTACTCAATTATATTAAATAAATAAAACCAGCCATATGGACGGTAACAAAGTTTGTCAAAAATTAATTCAGATTTAAATTAAATATTGATTAGATTATAATTTATATATTATAATATAAATAAGATTAATCTATATTTTTATATTAAAGCATTCACTCATTACCACCTTCATTAACCGATAAAATGAAATTAGCTGCTCATTTTTGAATGAAAAACACTCATAATTTATTACTGAAAGAAAAAAAATTACAACTTTAAAAAAAATAAACACATAAGAGCTGAACTCTAGAAATTTTGAGAGGGAATTGTGGAAATCAGACTAAAAAAATGAGGTTTAGAACACCTCTATTTATAGAGATGTTCAACACTCCATCTTTGAAAAATTTCCATTGCATTTTCAACTTTAAAATTTCCATATTTATTTATTTATTCTGTTTTTTGCTTGTTTTGTTTGTTTGTTTGTTTTTTTTTGCTTTAATAATTATATATAACACACTTTGGCTTTTTTTTTTTATCCATTTCGGCCTTGAAAACCTCAGAACTAGAAATCTTATAAACATCAAAGTTGTAAATTTTAAATCTTCTTTCATCTGGAACTAGAATTGCCGTAATTCGATATCGAGTAAAACGTTATGGTCAATTTACGAAAATTATGTAAAGTTAGAATTTCTGAAATTGTACACAGTAGAAATACCATTTTAAGTTTATGGCCTCCAAAATCCAAATGTCACGTCCATTTTTCTAGTTATGCATCCAAAGTATTATTTCACCTATACAAGAAATAAAAATCACATTAAATATATAAAGCATAAATTTAATTATTATTTTACAAATGTGCTAAATTAAGGGGATTAATGAAACTATAAGTGTAAAATGATTAAATTTTGTGTACTTTTTAGTGTTTATCAAACCTCTAATTTCAATTAATTCTAAAATAATTCGTTCGCTTGAATTAAAATCCAATTTAAATTCCGCGTTGAAATCTAATTTCAATTAATATATCTGATATATTATTTTAGCCCATTTAAATATTAAATAGAAAAAATCCATTTAACTATTAAATTTATTTTACCGATTAATTCCAGATTAATCGCGTTCTCTCTTCTTAACGAATTAATCCAGATTAACTCATGACGCAATTAATTCCAGATTAATTCTTTCTCTGTTAATTAATCACAGATTAATTCTTATCGTAATTAATCGGATCTCTGTTAACCTAGTCCCTCTAAAATCGGATCTCTGGTAACTAGTCTCTATAATCGGATAATCATGACCTAGTCATATTATCCCGATACTGCAATACTAAGAGTACTATTTCGTATCCTACGTGATCATCATCTCCATATGACTGAAGTGATACTTCCATCTTGACATCACATCCAATCACTACGATTCTCAGTATACCCAGAAGAGCGTACACAGAACCTGTTAAAGCCCCGGACGACCAAAACCAAAGTATACTGATTGTCGCAAGTATTAGCGATGCAAGTCTCAGGTTAAGACCAAATACACCTACCCTGATTCGGATTCCCATAGACACATAGTCATACTACCAATGGGATTCCGAGTGGTCTATCCAGAGCGAAGCTGTTTCCGTACCATCGGTAAACAGAACCTCATATTACACTTGCATGAGTATCCAATACCCAAATAATTGAGAACTATGCCATTATGCCTCCATAATGCGCACAAAGTGTAATACTAGTCTATTCCGCATTATCGATGTCCAGTCTCGATAATAGTACGACTATGGATATTTAATGATTAAACCTTAGTGGATTAATATTGTCTCATATCTTATTAATCTGGTACTAATCATATGGACTTTTATCATTTATATATCCCGGTAATCCAATTACAAATGATAAAAGAGCAATTTCCTTGTCACATAGTTAATTTGTACACAACGCCATGTTCTGTACAAATAGTGATGCTATGGGTCATAATTGTCCAACAATCTCCCACTTGGCCTATAGCCATCACTCAAGTGTCCTACACCTGAACTATGTACGGGTCGCTCAAACTTCTGCTGAGAAACAGCTTTCGTTAGCGGATTTACAATGTTATCATCTGATACGTTTTATTCGATCATCACATCGCCACGGTGTATGATCCGACGAATCAGATGAAATAGTCGAAATACATACTTGGATCATTGATGAGACCGTGATTCTTTAGCCTGTGATGTAGCCTAGCTCAGCTGCTAACAGAACTATACCTAATCCAATTAGGATTATATAGATCCAAAATGCTTCTTTTGCTGCCTCAGCTGCAGCAATGTTCTGCTTTTGTTATTTATTCGGTAACAGTATCTTGTTTGGAAGATTTCCAACTCACTGTTCCGTTATTCAAACTATATAGTACCCTTATTACGACTTGCAGTCATTTTTATCGGTTTGGAAACTTGCATCGGTGAACCCAATCACCTCAAGTTCTCATTTCCCCATATATACAGAAACATCCTTAGTTCGTCCAAGATACTTAAGGATGTTCTTTACTTCAATCCAGTGACCATCACCTGGATTGGCCTTATAGCGTCTACATATGCTCAAAGCATATGAGACATCAGGTCACATACATTTCAAAAACGTACGAACTCTGAGGGTTGTCAGCAGCTTTCTAGATCTACCCAGTAGATCTTTATTCCTAGAATAAAGCCTGCTTCTCCCAGTATTCCATGGAGAATTTTAATGAAAGCCAAGCTTTCACCGATTATATTATGGGAATGTTATTGCTAAGAAGCAATACATCATCAACTTATAGGACATTCATTGTCAGTGCGCTCCCACTAACCTTCTTATATACACAAGAATCATATTCGTTTTGAATGAAATCATATACCATTATGATCTCATCAAAACGTTGGTTCCAAGAACACAATGCTTGCTTCAATCCATAAATGGATCGATTTAACTTGCAAACCTTGTTTGCATGTTTTGGCACAACAAAACCGTCAGGATGTTGTAAACATCCTCCAAAAGGTTTCCGTTAAGGAAAGCGGTTTTGACGTCCATGTGCCATATTTCATAAATGAAATATGCAGCATTAGCAAGCATTATCCAAATGGATTTAATCATGGCAACATGTGAAAAAATTTCGTCGTAGTCGACACTATGTCGTTGACGATATTCTTTATGTACAAGCCTAGCTGTGTACATTTGTATGTTGCCATCCATGTATGTCTTCCTTGAAGACTCATTTAGTACCAATAGGCACAATGCCTTCTGGTACATCAACCAGTGTCCAAACTTGGTTGTATACATGGAATCCATTTCGGACTTCATGGCACTTTGCCATAAAAGGAGTCGATACCTTGTATCACTTCCTCATACGTAGCTGTTCGTCTTCCTCAATAAGATTGATATCTACATGAGGTGAGATCAGAAACCCATACCTCCCAGGTTGTTTTCTGACTCTCTCCGACCTACGTGGTTCTTGTGTATTCGAAGATTATTGGTACAGTTTCATCTCTGATGAACTGGTGTTTCCGTGAGGACTCGGTGCCTGGAACAGTATTACTCTCGATTTTCATCGAGTTTTACTTTCCTCCCACTTACCACTGCATATAGGAATTCCTCTTAGGAAAACCGCATGGAGAGCAACAATTACATTGTTCTCTTGTGAGTTGTATAAGTACTATACTTTGGTTTCCCTAGGACAACCTACAAATAGGCACTTATCCGATTTGGGTTCTAGTTTGGTACCATCCAAACATATGCCTAGCATTCCCCAAATCTTCAGGAATGAGAAACCGTTTCTTTCATGTTCATATCTAATATGAAGTCTGTCTAACAGATTTTCATGGAACCTTATTCAAAATAAGTATTGCACTGTTTAATGTGTATCCCTAAAAGGAAATTGGTAGCTCAGAGCGACTCATCATTAACCTTACCTGTCCAACAAAGTTCGGTTTCTCTGTTCGGACACACCATCATCATTGAGGTGTTCCGGGAGGAGTCCACTGTGAAAGAATACTATACTCTTTCAAGTAATCTTGAAACTTATATGTTTAAGTATTTTACACTATGGTCCGACCGTAATGTTTTTATACTTTTACCGGTCTGTTTTCTTACTTCGTGTCGAAACTCTTTGAATATCAAAAGTTTCTGACTTGTGTTCATAAGATACACATAACCGTAACGCGATGCCACATCCGTAAAGGTTACGAAGTATTCATATCCACCTCTAGCCTAGCTAGACATGGGCCCACTTACGTCACTATGAACGAGGGCTAACAGATCGGTGGCACTTGCACTTTTACCAAGTAAAATGTGTTTTAGGCACTTTGCCTAATAAACTAGATTCGTAGACATCATTTGAATTAGAATCAAATCCGTCCTAGTATCCCACTCTTCAAAGTGTGATATACGAGTCTTGTTTAATGTGTCCCAGACAAAAATGCCACAATAAGTCTCATCTGATTAATTCAGTTTGAGCTTTTGTTTTCTCATGTATATAGTTTGAGATTCATTTATATTCAAATATAAATACTGTTTTTCACATCTAATGTGCTTATCTCAATATCATCTTTATAAACAAAACACTTAGTGTTCTAGAATATAAAGGTATACCCGCAACGGGTTAAACTAGATACAGAGATAATGTTCCTAGTCAAACTAGATACATTATAACAGTCTCCTAATTTAAGTACATGCCCAAAGGCAGTTCCAAAACTTAGGTTCTACGCCAAAACAGCGACTCTCGTCCCGTTTCCAACTCATAGGTCGATCTCACTGAAGCCAGTCTCCTGCTAATCAGCAGATCCCGCACATCAGTACATATATTTATGTACCACATCCAGTATCTAAAATCCAATTTTAAAACTAGTAGTGGACATGTTTATAACAAACACATCTGAAGTTGGAGCCTTGCCCGCCTTCACTTCCTTCATGTCTGCCTTGTCCATACGGCTGTCACGCTTCTAGTGACCTCGTTTGCCACAGTTTAGGCAGACATCTTGGGATATGTCATTTGTCTTCCCAGAAGACTGTGACGATTTTACCTTTGCCCTTTTTTCACATCTCTAGAAGTCTTCGGCCAAGCCTAGACCTTCTGGGATGTAGGAGTAAGATGCGCCTTGCGCTTCTTGCCCTTTTGTAAGCTTTGGCTCTGTTTCCTTGAGCATAGCCATTAACTTTCCAAGAGTTTTCTTTATTGCAATTAGTACTTCTAAGATCTAAGAATAGATCTATGAAGATCCTTCAATTTCAATATCATACTATAATAGATCTAATCCTTAGTTCTGACGATGAAATTAAGGAGTCATTGCGGCAAGCATAACAGATTGAGCACTAAAGTTATCATCACCGACTGAGTCTCATGCTCCACTATTTGCTCAACTCCGGGCTCAGGCCCGAGATGTCACTTATCAAATAAAGTAACTTCTTGGCTCCCAGGACTATCCTGAGTTTTTATTCCAATTTGAAAATTGAAGCCGTTTAAAGACATTTTCACCCAGGATTATGTTTTAACGCTAATCTTTCAGTTATCTTGATTGCTATAGTCCAACTATCCAATCAACGATTTCGGGTACAATCTAATGTAATGATTACTATAGTCTAACTATATAATCAACTACTATTTGATTGGTTAAATTCAAATATATTGATTACTATAATCCAATTATATAATCAACTATAAAAAATGAGTAGTTTGAATACAGTCCAACTGTTTAATTAAAATAACAATTGAATATTAGTCCAACTAATATATATATAAACAATTAATGACGAAAAGAAATGAGCGCGTATTGGCAAGTATCTAAACGAAATTGCAAATTTAATACTTGCCTCCCACTATTTTTCGGCGAGCCTCTAACCCTCTGTGGAGTACTCGGGAAACCTAGTTTCTAGTGGGCTAGAATCCCGTTAAATAACACACAACCTTGACTTTGGCCAACAAGTTGTATGAAACTTAACTAGGTAGATCTCTAAGATCAATTGGATCACATCCAATTCCTAGATCCAGTAGGTGGACTTCCAAGTCCGAAACATATATCCAATATATGCC
Source organism: Zanthoxylum bungeanum (assembly GCA_019454045.1). Taxonomy (NCBI): domain Eukaryota; kingdom Viridiplantae; phylum Streptophyta; class Magnoliopsida; order Sapindales; family Rutaceae; genus Zanthoxylum; species Zanthoxylum bungeanum. The sequence goes on from SKCR01013576.1 coordinate 8,492, forward strand.
AATATATCCGATATATTCCCTAACCTTTTTCCTCTGAATCAACTAAGCTTTGGCTTTGGCTCAACAAGCTTAATGAAACCAGTTAAGTGTGACCCATTGACAGTGGGAAAGCTTCGTAATCGAGGCCGATGAAAAAGAAGTGACATTGACTTTGGCCAACAAATCACAACTTGCCCAAGGTGTACGATATGGAACAAAGCCTTCATGATTCAAACACATCCGCGATGAACAAAGGTCTTGATTTTGGCCAACAAACCAATGCCAATCTTGGATCTTGAGAGAGAATCACTCAATGCAAGGAAAAACGCTTAATATAAAATGAGGGTTTTTGTCGCGATTTGAAAACCAATTTATTATCTTTTATTAGGACTCATCATACACCCTTAAGCATGCATTCTAAAAGCATAATAAGCGCGAATAAAATTTATAATGATATGCGGATGAATATATAACAAACTTGTTCCTAGAACAAATCTCTCTCACTTTCCTCTCTCCCGCTAGCACTATTCAACTTCTACCCAATTACATAATACTTCTAAAGAAACCCATTTACATTGAGGGGAATATGTGAGAAGAGAATACAATGAGAAAAGAGGTAATAGGCTGGACACGCAGGTCCAATTTAATAAATTCTAAATTTATTACAACAATTTTAAAAATTGCCCCACCCTTCTAATATCCATCCTATATACATTATTCATACATACATCCAAGTATTCACACAAAGCATGTTATTCAATCAATCTAATCCAATTAATTAATCTTTGAATTAATGACCATCCAATGTTCAAACAACGATTTGATTTGCGCGAGTCCAACTCGTTTAAGAATAAATACTCAAAGTACAGTTCTTGAATTATATCGAACTACAATTTTAAATCCAATTTAAATTATATTCAATATTCATATTTAATTCCAAATTTAATAATTACACTTTTATAGTGTCCTTTTAGACTTGGATTCAAATCCAATCTTAACGGGTCTCAAGGCCCAATTAGTATCCAATAATATTCAATTAAAGTCCAATGGGCTTTTAATTAATTCTTTAGGCATGGGTGTGAATCGATGCACTGGTTAATCAAGTGCGAATCAAGATAGGATCCGTCGGCCCAAATATGTACCATAAGGGATTTAGGTATCCATTTGAGTAAGTCACAATTCTTAAAGACTTTGGCCAAGACGAACACCTAGGGTGGATTGCATCAGTTGTAAAGAATCGTAGACATATTGACATGAGATGTACGCCTCAGAAACTTGACGGTGTATTCTATGTTTCCTAATTCTATGTTTCCTAAGCATAACTCAGATAGCCTACGACGGAGGGATTGATAAACATATGTGATGACCTCGACTTGTATAGTTTAGAAGGTCGTTTGTGTTCTTCACGAATTCGGAGGTGTCCAAATTGCGTACATATTAGCTAGGCTTATATGACGAACATGTCTGAACTTAGAGAGTCCCAATACGAAGTGTACTCATTGAGCACTTGGGTAGCCGATAATTTTTTATAATAAATAATATTCGATATTATAATTATCAACTAAGATAATTAAGTGTTATTGGATAACATTGATTATTTACTTTGACCTAATTGGATTCATTGGATTAATCCAAAATTAACACGAGGGCTTTGTCGTAATTTCATAAATATCTCCACCATTTGAGGATATTTTGGTAATTGCAAATATGTAATTATAGATGTTTTGGCTTGATTTAATTGGATTAAATCAAAGTGGTAGACATGTAACTAATCCGTTATTTAAACTTTGTCTTGATTTAATTGGATTAAATCAAAGTGGTAGACAAAGGTGATTAGTCACACATAATAATACATATTTGGACAAATTAGATTAAGCTCACATAAAAGTTTATTAGAACTTTTATTAATTAAAAATTATTTCATTTTTGCTATAAATGGCAAACTTGAGCAAGGTTTTAATTAAGCTTGTGAAAGCTAAATATAAGTAATTCTTGGTGAAATTAGCCTAAGTTAGAGAGGTGTTTAGAGAAGCTTTGGAAGCTCATTATAACATTTCATCCAGGAGAAATCAAGATTGGATCTTGGAATGAAGCTTGCTAGTATTGGAATCAAGATTGGATCTTGGAGTCAAGCTTGCAAACCTTGGAAGTTCTCCAACCATTTCAACAAAGAGAATGAGATTGGATCTTTGCATCAAGCTTACTAGGTAAGTTTGAACTTCTCATTAGTGAGTTTTCATTAGTGAGGCATATAGTGATGAATTATGTATTGGATGCATGATTACATAACTTAAAGTTGAAATAATACTAATGAATTATGTTAGGATGCTTTGGAAGTATAAACACAATATGTTTGTAATTAGGTCAAATATGTTCATGTTGGACATGGTACAATTAATAAGAGTTTGGAAGTATAAATTAAAGCTTAGAGCTATGACTACCATTCTAGAATCACTTGACCACATTTGGGTGAACTAGAATTGTTCATGAGACATTTCATAGTGGGATTCTAAATTGGTTTGTGTTTTGATTCAAACAAATACATATATCAATTTAGAATACATATATGTTAGTTGTATAACATGTGTTGATGATGGTTATGATGCTAAAATTGGATTTTAGGTATATTGAAGTATTAGGAGAAAAATGGAAATGTTTAGTATTAGTTTGAAGTCGAAAAATGCTCACTACTTAGGGCAGCGTCACGACTCTGACCTTCCAGGGTCGCGACTGTTAGACAATTATGACCCATAGTGTCACTATTTGTAAAAGACATTGTGGTTTTTGTATAAATTAACTATGTGGCAATGAAATTGTATTTTATCATTTTGTAATTTAATACTTAAATATATAAATGATAAAAGTCCTTATGATTAGTTCCGGATTATAAGAATGAGACAGTATCATCCATAAAGGTTTAATCATTAAATATCTCTAGTCGTAGTATTATCGAGACTGGACATCGATAATGCGGAATAGACTAGTATTGCACTTGTGCGTGTTATGGAAGCGTAACGATATAGTTCTCATATATTTAAGTATTGGATACTTATGCAAGTGTGATAGGAGGAATACGCTTTGGTTTTGGTCGTCCAGGACTTTAAAAGGTTCTGTGTACGCCTCTTCTGGGTTTATTGAGAATCGTAGTGTATTGGGTGTGATGTCAAGACGGAAGTATCACTTCAGTCATATGGAGATGATGATCACGCATGGATACAGCTGGTACTCTAATTGGTTGCAACCATCGGGATAATATGACATGGTCATGATTATCCGATTAAAGAGACTAGTTGCTTGTAGTCCGATATATGCTTCGTACGTGGCAGACATTATTCCAGCCCCAGGCCTTGCATGTGACATCCGATACTAGATCGCAATACGCAATACTACGTATACTACGCCTGCTAAAGATTATATATTCCATTAAGAATATTTCTGGAGAATTGGGTAGGCACGGTGCTTTGCTAGAAGCCAACCATGTCTCGTAAATCGGTAAAAACGTAGTACGAGGTATGTATGTGTTGGGATAGTCCGACGACCGGATTTTACTGCCAACATATCCAGGGATCTCTTAGGTCACTTCCCGAAGATTCACCGATGATGTATGATTCGAGCATAATTAATCTAGGATTAATTACGAAGAGATTTTATCTGGATAAAATACTATTTGAAGAGAGAGAACGATTAATATGCGCTCATTTCATTTTTCGTCAATACATAAATATATTAGTTGGACTAATATTTAATTATTGTTTTAAAATTAAACAGTTAGACTGTATTCAAACTACTTCAAATTTTAGTTGATTATATAATGGATTATAGTAATCAATATATTTGAATTTAACCAATCAAATATAGTTGATTATATAGTTAGACTATAGTAATCATTATATTTGATTGTACCTGAAATCGTTGATTAGATAGTTGGACTATTGGAATCAAGATAATTGAAAGATTAGCGTTTAAAACATAATCCTAGGTGAAAATGTCCTTAAACGGCTCCAATTTTCAGATTGGGAATAGAACCTCAGGATAGTCCTGGGAACTGAGAAGTTATTCTATTTGATAGAGCAACCTCTTGGGCCTAAGCCCGGAGTTGATCAAATAATGGAGCATGAGTTTTGCATGACTCATGGTGATGATAACTTTAGTGCTCAATACTTTATGCTAGATGCAATGATACTTTAATTTCGTTGTCAAAATTAAGGATTAGATCATTGTACCATGATGATGAAATTAAAGATCTTCATAGATTTATTCTTAGATCTTAGAAGTACAAATTGCATAAGAAGCTATTTAGATCGTGTATGTCAGAGGGTACATCTGTCGAGCACTAGGTGTCACAGATGATTGCTGACATCGATCAGCTAGGTTAGCTGGGCATTACCTACGTGGCCGAGACTACCAAAGATTTGATCCTATAGTCTCTACCCGAAAGCTGGGGCAGGTTCATTATGAACCAAGAGTAAACTCTTGGAGAGATGATGGCTATGCTCAAGGAGGCAGAGCCAGAGCTTCTAAAATGGGCAAAGACAAAATCATCACAAGTCTTCTAGGAATACAAAGGACATATCCCAAGATGTTTGCCTAAACTGTAGCAAACAGGGTCACTAAGATGTGACTGCTGTATGGACAGGGCAGACATGAAGGAAGTGAAGATGGGCAAGGCTCCGGCTTCAAGTATGTTTGTCATAAACATGTTCACTATTAGTTTCAAAATTGGATTTTTGATACTAGATGTGGTACATATATATGTACTGATGTGTAAAATCTGCTGATTAGCAGGATACTGACTTCAGTTGAGATTTACATGCGAATCGGAAATGGGACAAGAGTCGTTGTTTTAACCGTAGAAACCTAAGTTTAGGAACTACCCTTCGGGTGTGTACTTAAATTAGGAGACTGTTAAAATGTACCTGGTTTCACTAGAAACATTATCTTTATATCTAAGTTTAACCCGTTGCGGGTATACCATTATATTCTAGAACACTAAAGTGTTTTATTTTATAAAGATGATATTGAGATAAACACATTAGATGTGAATAACAGTATTTATATTTTGAATATAAATGAATCTCAAACGTAATACATGACAAACAAATAGCTCAAACTGAATTAATCAGATGAGACTTATTTGTGGCATTGTTGTCTGGGACACATTAAACAAGACTCGTATATCCACACTTTTGAAGAAATTCAAATGATGTCTACGAATCTAGTTTATTAGGCAAAGTGCCTAAGAACACCTTTTACTTGGTAAAACTGTAAGTGTCACCGATCTGTTAGCCCTCGTTTATAGTGACGTAAGTGGGCCCATGTCTAGCTAGGCTAGAGGTGGATATGAATACTTCGTAACCTTTGCGGATATGGCATCGCGTTATGGTTATATGTTTCTTGTGAAACATAAATCGGAAACTTTTGATAAATTCAAAGAGTTTCGACACAAAGTAGACAGACAGATCGGCTAAAGTATTAAACCGTCACGGTTAGACCATGGTGGGAAATACTTAAGCAATAAGTTTCTCGACTAATTGAAAGAGTATGGTATTCTTTCACAGTGGACTCCTCCCGGAACACCTCAATTGAGCGGTGTGTCCAAACGGAGAAACCGAACCTTGTTGGACATAGTAAGGTTAATTATGAGTCGCTCTGAGCTACCATTTTCCTTCTAGGTATACGCATTAAATAGTGCAAAACTTATTTTGAATAAGGTTCCATAAAAATATGTTTGACAGATTTCATAATAGATATGAACAGGAAAGAAACCGGGTTTTCTCATTCCTGGAGATTTGAGAATGTTGGGCATATGTTTGGATAATACCAAACTAAGAACCCAAATCGAATTAGTGCATAATTTGTAGGTTATCCTAGGGTAACCAAAGTATAGTACTTATACAACTCACATGAGAACAATGTAATTGTTGCTCGCCATGCGGTTTTCCTAAGAGGAATACCTATATACAGTGGTAAGTGGGAGGAAAGTAAAACTCGATGAAAATCGGAGTAATACTGTTCCAGGCACTAATTCATCAATGGAACACAAATAGTTCATCAGGGATGAAACTGTACCACAATCTTCGAATACACAAGAACCGCGTAAGTCGGAGAGAGTCAGAAAACAACCTAGGAAGTATGGGTTTCTGATCTCACCTCATGAAGATGTCAATCTTATTGAGGAATACGAACCGACTACGTATGAGGAAGTGATACAAGGTATCGACTCCCTATTACGGCAAAGTGCCATGATATCCGAAATGGATTCCATGTATACCAACCAAGTTTAGACACTAGTTGATGTACCGGAAGGCATTGTGCATATTGGTACTATATAAGTCTTCAAGGAAGACATACATGGATGGCGACATACCAACGTACTAAGCTAGGCTTGTAGCGAAAATGTATCGTTATCAACATTGTGTCGATTACTACGAAACCTTTTACTCGTTGCCATGATTAAATCCATTTGGATAATGCTTGCTATTGCTGCATGTTTCATTTATGAAACATGGCAGCTGAACGTCAAAATCTCTTTCCTTAAACGGAAACCTTTTGGAGGATGTTTACAACATCATGTCGTACCAAAACGAGCAAACAAGGTTTGCAACTTAATTCGATCCATTTATGGATTGAAGCAAGCATTGTGTTCTTGGAACTATCATTTTTGATGTAATCATAATGATATATGATTTAATTTAAAAACGAAAATGATTCTTATGTATATAAGGAGGTTAGCGGGAGTGCACTGACAATGAATGTCCTAAATAATGATGATATATCATTTCTTGGAAATGATATTCCCATAATACAATCGGTGAAAGCTTGGCTTTCATGAAAATTCTCCGTAGAATACTTGTGAGGGACAACCTTTATTCTAGGAATAAGGATCTACTGGGATAGATCTAAAAGTTGTTGACACTCTCTGAGAACTCGTACATTGAAAGATGTACGTGATCTGGTATCTCATATGATTTGAGCATATGGAGTCACAATCAGACCAATCCAAGTGATAGTCACTGGATTGATGTTAAGAACATCCTTAGGTATCTTAGATGATCTAAGGATGCTTTCTTAAGCTATGGAGAAGGAGAACTTGAAGTGACTGGGTTCACCGCTACAAATTTCCAAACCGACAAAAATGACTATAAGTCGTAATAAGGGTACTATATAGTTTGAATAACGGAACAGTGAGCTGTAAATCTTCCAAGCAAGATACTGTTGCCGAATAAACAACAAAAGCGGAATATTGCTACAGCTGAGGCAGCAATAGAAGCGATTTGGATCTATAATAATCCTAATAAGATTAGGTGTAGTTCTGTTAGCGGCTGAGCTAGGCTACAGCACAAGCTAAAGAATTAATGGTCTCATCAACGATCCAAATATATACTTCAATTATTTCATCTGATTCGTCAGATCATACATCGTGGTGATGTGATGATCGAATAAATTACATCAGACGATAACATTGTAAATCCGCTGACGAAAGCAGTTTCTCAGCAGAAGTTTGAGCGACCCGTACATAGTTCAAGTGTAGGACACTTGAGTGATTGGCTATAGGCCAAGTGGGAGATTGTTGGACAATTATGACCCATAGCATCACTATTTGTACAGAACATGGTGTTGTTGTACAAATTAACTATGTGACAAAGGAAATTTCTCTTTTATCATTTGTAATTGGATTACCGGGATATATAAATGATAAAAGTCCATATAATTAGTTCCGATTAATAAGATATGAGACAGTATTAATCCACTAAGATTTAATCATTAAAATATCCTAGTCGTAGTATTATCGAGATTGGACATCGATAATGCGGAATAGACTAATATTGCACTTGTGCGCGTTGTGGGAGCATAACGGCATAGTTCTCATATATTTAAGTATTGGATACTTATGCGAGTGTAATAGGAGGTTGTGTTTACCGATGGTACGGAAACAGCTTCGCTCTGGATAGACCCCTCAGAATTCCATTGGTAGTATGACTATGTGTCTATCGAAGTCCGAATCAGGGTATGTGTATTTGGTCTTAACCTGAGACTTACATCGTTAATACTTGCGACAATCAATATACTTTGGTTTTGGGGCTTTAACAGGTTCTGTGTACGCCTCTTCTGGGTATGTTGAGAATCGTAGTGTATTGGGTGTGATGTCAAGATGGAAGTATCACTTCAGTCATATGGAGATGATGGTCACGTAGGATAAAGAACTGGTACTCTTATATGTTGTAGCTATCGGGATAATATGACTAGGTCATATTTATCCAATTATAGAGACTAGTTACCAGAGATCCGATATATGCTTCGTACGGGGCAGACACAATTCCAGCCCTAGGCCTAGCATGTGACATCTGATACTGGATCGCAATACGCAATTATTATTTAATTAAATTAAATTTGATTTAATTACGTCGCAACGGAAAATTCGTTAATTCGGA
>SKCR01013577.1:0-16938 GCA_019454045.1 Zanthoxylum bungeanum
TGGCGATGTAAAGGTCGAGAAGGTCACATCAGATGACAACATTGCAGATCCGCTGACGAAGGCTGTTCTTCAGCAAGTTTTGAACGACACATACATAGTGCGATAGGAGGTTGTGTTTTACCGATGGTACGGAAAACAGCTTCTCTCTGGATAGACCCCCGGAATTCCCATTGGTAGTAGGTCGCGTGTCTATGGGAGGCCGCATCAGGGTAGGTGTATATGGTTTAACCTGAGACTTACATCGCTAGTACTTGCGACAATCGGTAAACTTTGGTTTTGGTGGTTGGGGACCTTGACCGGTTCTGTGTACACCTCTTCTGGGTTTATCGAGAATCGTAGTGTACTGGATGTGATGTCGAGATGGAAGTGTCACTTCAGACATATGGAGGTGATGATCACGCAGGACACAGAACTAGTACTCTATATAAAAGGTTGCAACCGTCGGGACAATATGACCAGGTCAGGATTGTCCGATTTAAAGAGACTAGTTGCTTGATGTCCGATATATGTTTCGTACGGGGCAGACACATTTCCAGCCCCAGGCCTAACATGTGATCGTCCGATGCTAGATGGATGTACGCAATACTGCGGTATACTACGCTTGATATAGATCTGATATTCCTATAAGAATATTTCTGGAGAATTAGGTAGGCATGGCGCTTTGCTAGAAGCCAACCTTGTCTTGTGAATCGGTAAAAACGTAGTACGAGGTACGTACGTGTTCGGATTATCCGACGACCGTATTTACTGCCAACATATCCGGAGATCTCTTGGGTCGCTTCCCGAAGATTCACCAATGACGTTGATTCAAACTCGATTAATCTGGATTAATTACGGAGAGACTTTATCTTGGATAAAGTACTATAAATAGAGAGAGAACGATTAATTTGGAACTAATCGTAAAATTATTATATTCGATATAATAATCGAAATTCGATTTCGACGCGAAATTAAATTAGATTTTAATTGGGAAAAACGAGTTAATTAGAATTAATTCGTTAGTACCGTAAATAATAATTTCGATAGGCGCAATCATTTATTTTTAAATTCGATTTAATTAACGTCGCGACGTAAGTTCGGTATTCGGAAATATCGAACCCGAACGCGTGAGTGCACGTGGGCCCACTTTCATTTGGAAACGTATGGGGCCCACATGACACATGTCATATTATGTATTATTTAATTGTGATGCATTGCATGGAGATAGTGTACAATGCACTCAATGGTTTGCATGGAAATTGAGTGTTTGACACTCTAAGCCATTGCATGATTTGTGTCAAAAGTTTATTATTAATTTAATAATATTATGGCATAAATATAAATTGATTTTTGAAATCAAATCACTCACTCTCCTCTCTTCCTCTTGACCGAAACTGTGAAGTTTCACAGCCCTCTCCACTTTTTGTTTTTGTTGCAAAAACTTGAAGAAATTGTGTTTGTTTGGAACATAAATTCACACACAAGGCTAGCACCTTCAAGGGATCATACAAAGGTGTTATGGGAAACTAATTCTTGAGCTTGGAAGGATCAAAGAAAGCTTGGAGCTTCCCCACTCACCTTGGCTGAAACCTTCACTGCACAAAGGAGAAAATTTTCATTTCATCAACGCATCCGCATTCCGATCTTTGTGAGTGAGTGATTCCGCCATACTCCATCTTTTAATATATATACTCATTGTTGTATTTAAATGCTTAATCTTTCCTTGGGACATATAATAGAAAACCAACACCTCTTCATTTATATATCTAAGGTGATCTAATCACAAATGATGAGAGTACAATCTCCTTTGTCACATAGTTAAATTTGTACAACAAACCGTGATCTGTACAAATAGTGACGTTATGGGTCATTTGTCCAACAATCTCCCACTTGGCCTATAGCCAGTCACTCGAGTGTCTAACACCCGAACTATGTACGGTTGGCTCAAACTGCTGAGAAATGCTTTCGTCAGCGGATTTGCATGATTATCATCTTGATGCGATTTATTCGATCATCACATCGCCACGATGTATGATCCGAATGAATCAGATGAGTATCTAAGTATGTATCTGGATCGTTGATGAGACCATTAATTCTTTAGCCTGTGCTGACGCCTAGCTCAGCTGCTAACAGAACTATATCTAATCTAATTAGATTTGTATTGACCCAAATAACTTCTATTGTTGCTTCAGCTGCAACAACAACCCGCATTTGTTGTTTATTCGGTAACAGTATCTGCTTGGAAGATTTCCAGCTCACTTTACCGTTATTCAAACTATATAGCACCGTTTTTTACGACTTTTAGTCGTCTTTATCGGTTATAGGAAACTTGCTACAGTGACCCCAGTCATTTCAAGTTCTCCTTCTCCATAGACTAAGACAGCATCCTTAGTTCTCTAAGATACTAACGGATGTTCTTAACATCAATCCAGTGACTATCACTCGGATTGCCTGTTGTGAATCCATATGCTCAAAGCGTATGATACACCAGGTCTCGTACATTTTTCAATGTACGGTTTCTAGGAGAGTATTGCGAAAGCCAAGCTTTCGCCGATATTTATTTTATGGGAATATCATTTCCAAGAAATGACATATTATCATTATTTTATAGGACAGCTACTGTCAGGGCGCTCCCACTATCCTCCTTATATACACTAGAATTATTTTCGTTTTGAATTAAATCATACACCATTATGATTATATCAAAACGATAATTCTAAGAACCTAATGCTTGCTTCAATCCAAACATGGATCGAATAACCTGCATTATCCAAATGGATTTACCGTGGCAACAGGTAAAAAGTTGAATCGTAATCAACACAATGTTGATAATGATACCTTTCCGTTAAAAGCCTAGCTTTATACGCTGGTATGTTGCCATCAATGTATGTCTTCCTAGAAGACTTTTAAGTACCATTAGGCACAATGCCTTGTGGTACATCAACTAGTATCCAAACTGGTTGATATACATGGAATCCATTTCGGATTATACGGCACTTTGCCATAATTAGGGAGTTGATACCTTATATCACTTCCTCATGCGTAGTCAGTTGGTATTCCTCAATAAGATTCACATCTTTATGAGGTAGATCAGAAACCATACCCCAGGTTGTTTTCTGACTCTGTCCGACCTGCGCGGTTCTTGTGTATTCGAAGATTAATGGTAATAGTCTCATCCTGGATGAACTATTTATGTTCCATTAAGATTCAGTGCCTTGAACAGTATTACTCCGATTTCCATCGAGTTATACTATCCTCCCACTTACCACTGCATATCGGTATTCTTCTCAGGAAAACCGTATGGTGAGTAACAATCTAATTGTTTTCTTGTGAGGTGTATAAGTACAATACTTATGGTATCCCTAGGATAATAACATTTGGCACTTATCCTATTGGGTTTTAGTTTGGTATCATCCAAACATATGCCTAGCATACCCAAATTATCAGGAATGAGAAACCCGGTTTCTTTCCCGTTCATATCTAATATGATATCTGTCAAACAGATTATTATGGAACCTTTCAAAATAAGTTCTTGCACTGTTTAAAGCTTATCCGTTGAAGGAAATGGTAGCTCAGAGCGACTCGTGATTAACCTTATTATGTCTAACAAAATTCGGTTAATCCGTTCGGACATACCGTCAAACTGACGTATTCCGAGAGGAGTCCTTATTTGAAAGAATATTATACTCTTTCAAGTATACTAGAAATTTATTGCTTAAGTATTTTCCATTACAGTCTTACCATGACGGTTTAATACTTTAGCCGATCTGTTTATCTATTTCGTGTCGAAACTCTAAAAGTTTCCGATTTGTGTTCTGCAAAAGAAACACATAACCATACGCGATGCCACATCCGTAAAGGTCACGAAATATTCATATCCATATCTAGCCTAGCTAGACATGGGCCCACTTGATTCACTATGAAGTAGGGCTAACAGATCGGTGGCATTTACACTTTTACCAAGTAAATAATGTTTTAGGCACTTTGCCCAAATAGACTAGATTCGTATACTTATTTGAATAGAATCAAATCAGTCCTAGTACCCGCTCTTCAAAAGTGCGGATATACGATTCTTGTTTAGTAGTGTCCCTGACAACTATGCCACAATTAAGTTTCTTAACTGATCAAATCAGTTTGAGCTATTTATTTGTCATGTTATATATTTGAGATATTATTTATATTCAAAATATAAATCCTGTTATTCACATCTAATGTGTTTATCTCAATATCATCTTTATATAATGAAACACTTTAGTGTTCTAGAATATAAAGGTACACCCCCAGCGGGTTATACGCGATATAGAGATAATGTTTCTAGTCAAACTAGATACATTATAACAGTTTCCTAATTTACGTACTAACCCGAAGGTAGTTCCTAAATTCAGGTATCTACAGTTAAAACATCGACTTTCGTCCTGTTTCCAATTCGCAGATAAATCTCATTGAAGTCAGTATCCTGTTCAAAATAGATTCTGAACATCAATATATATATTATTATGTACCACACTAAGTATCTAAAATCCAATTTTAATACTAGTTGTGAACATAATTATGACAATCATATTTGAAGTCAGAGCCTTGCTCGTCTTCTATCCTTCTTAGGATATGTCCTTTATCTTCCCAGAAGATTATAATGATTTTGCCTTTGCCTGTTTCAACACTCCAGAAGCCTTGGCCAAGCCTCGTGTTTCTGGAATATCGAATTAAGGTGCGCCTTGCGCTACAAGCTTAATATATTATTTTATCAAATAAAATAACCTATTAATTTCCAGGACCATCCTGAAACTTTATTCCCAATTTGAAAATTAAACCATTTAAACACATTTTCCCCAGGATTATGTTTTAAATGTCAATCTTTCAATTATATCTTGATTCTAATAGTCCAATTATTTAATCAACGATTTGTGGTACTATTTATTATAATGATTATAACAGTCCAACTATATATCAAATTAATTAAATTAATTAACCTCAATTACATTGATTACTATAGTCCAACTATAAAATCAACTGTAAACTGAAATTAATAATTCAAATATATTGATTAATATAATCCAATTATATATAATCAAATATAATACAGTCCAACTGTTATTAAAACAACAATTTAAATATTAGTCCAACTAACATTTAATCTAACGACGAAATAATTTGAATGAGCGCGTATGGCGAGTAATTGAACGAGTATTGAAAATTCAATTCTTGCCTCCCACTATTTTCGGCGAGCCTCTAACCCTCTGTCGAGTACTCGGGAAACCGTGTTTCCTAGTGGGCTAGGATCCCGTTAAATATCACACAATCTTGACTTTGGCCAACAAATTGTATGATAATTAACTAGGTAGATCTCGAAGATCAATTGGATCCCATCCATTCCTAGATCCAGTAGGCGGATATCCAAATCCTAAACATATATCTTATATATGCCAATACATCCAATGTATTACCTAACCTTTTTCCTCTGAATCAACTAAGCCTTGGCTTTGGCACAACAAACCTAATGATCCCAGTCAAGTGTGACCCATTGACCATGGAAAGCTTCGTAATCAATGTCGATGGACAAGAAGTGGTCTTGACTTTGGCCAACAAACCACAACTTGGACAAGACACCGATATGGAACAAAGCCTTCGTGATTCAAACACATCTTCGACGGACAAAGGGCTTGACTTTGGCCAACAACCCAATGCCAATCTCGGATCTTGAGTAAGAATCACTCAATGGAAGGAAAAACATTTGATATTGAGCGTGGGTTTTTCGCGTGCAAATTGGCTACCATTTATTATCTTTATTAAGGTCTCATCATCATACACCCTTAAACATGCATTCTAAACACATAATAAAGCGCATATGAAATAAAATAATAATGATATGCGGATGGATACTTTACATTGATCCTAGATCAAATCTCTCATTTTCTCTCTCCAAAGCTAGCACATGTATTTACTTCTACCCCTTTACACTACACTTCTAAAGAAACCTCATTTACATTGAGGGGAATAGGTGAGAAGAGAATACAAAGAGTATAGAGGTGAAAAGGCTGGACACGCAGGTCTAATTTAATAAATCAAATTTATTACAACAATTTCCAAAATTGCCCCACCCGACTAATATCCATCCGATATACATTACTCATGCATCGCAACAACCATGTATTCATACAAGCATGTTATCAATCAATCCAATTAGTTAATTAATCTGATAATTAGTGATCATCCAATGTTCAAACAACGATTTGATTTTTGCTCGAGTCAAACTCGTTTTGCGAATAAGTACTCAAAGTACGAATTCTCGAATTAAATTAAACTATATAATTAAATCCAATTTAATACGCATTTAATTCTAATTCACTATTTAATTCCAAATTAAATATTAGACTTTTATTAAAGAACCTTTACGACTTAAATTCCAAATTTAATCGCAACGGGTCTCAAAGCCCGATTAACATCTAATGTTTATTTAATTAAAGTCCAATGGGCTTTTAATTAATTTCTATAAGGCGTGGACTTTTGGTCAACTCTGGTCAAACTAAATAACCAAAATCCAATCCGGGAGTTACCCCATAAGCCTTTAAATTAATTTTGGCCCATTAGGCCCAATTAAATAATTAAGGTCCATTAAGTCATAATTGTACTTTATGGATACGGTTTTAGGCCCAATTGGATCCAACCAAATTGGCCTAAACCTAACTTTGTACAACAAAGCCCAAAAGCCCAATCACAACAACCTAAAGGCCCAATTCCAAAAATAAGCCCAATTAATTAACTTATAAAATTCTAAATTCCATATTAATTAACCTAAGTGTAATACACCAATTAACCACCCAATTAATATTTCTAAAACATCAATTAGCATACTTAATCATGCACTTTAATGACAAACATTGTCCAACACATTTTAACAAAATCAAACCCATTACATGCTACTTTATTCTCGGCAATTAGGGGGTTTTTTCCAATCCGATTCGGTTTCAATCCAATTGAATCCACAATCATCATTTCCCAAATCAATTAATTCATCCAATGAATCAAATACAAAAAACACAATGAATTTCATATTCAATTGAATTCGGCCAAGCCACTTTAAAAGGGAAAAATTGTTCCAAATCAAAATTCAATCCAATTGAACTTCAAAACAACATTACCCAATTGTTTTAAGTCATCCAATGATCAAACAAACAAAATCACCAAGAAATTTAGGGTTCTTTAATTTCGGCCAACATAAGCAATTTGGGGAAATTTGTTCCAAACACAATTTCAACAATTGATCCAATCAATCTTAAATTAACATACTTTAAGCATTCTCATTCATCCAATTTCACAAAATATGCTCAAAATCAAGTTTACCCAAATTTGTCACTTTATGCCAACATAAAAAATGGGGAATTTGTTCCAAACATAATTTCTTCAAATTGATCCAATCAATCTTAAATTAAACATACTTTAAGCATTCGCATTCATCCAATTTCACAAAATATGCTCAAAATCAAGTTTACCCAATTTGTCACTTTATGCCAACATAAAAAATTGGGGAAATTTGTTCCAAACATAATTTCTTCTTCAATTGATCCAATCAATCATTAATTCAACAACATTAAGCATACTTAATCAATCAATTTAATCAAATCATGCTTCAAATGATTTACCCAATTTTTCATGCCCAAAATTTAGGGAAAATTGAATCCAATCCAATTTCATGAAATTGATCATACACAACTTCAATTAATCAACATACAAGCATACTTAATCATCCAATTTAACCAAATCATGCTTCAATTGATTATCCCCAATTTTAACCCTAACTTTTTCATGCTTGATAATAGCTCAAGATACCAATGTTGAGTTCTAACATAGGTCCCAAGAATCATGAAATCAAGCATAAAATTCGTATGAACACATCAAAGGAGTAAGGCGGAAACATAACTCATATTGAACGGTTTGAGATGCGAAGAACAAGATCGTTTTCTGCCTCCCTCCAAGCTCGGCAGTGGCTTCCTCATGCAGTGGGCTGCTCGGTTTCACTGGTTATTGTCTCCTCCATGATCGGCCATTGATGAACACCATTGAAGCTCCAAGCTTCAAGCTCCAAAAATGGATTCCAAGCTCATAAATTCGATTCCCTATCACCATAGTATAACCCAAGGTGTGTGCTAGCACCACATCTTCTTCCTTGCTTCTCATTTGCTCGGTCAAACCAGAAGAAAAGATGAAGAAGAATCGGCCAAGGAGACCGTGAGAGAGGTGAAGGGTTTTTTGGCTCCAAAAGCCTAAAACCGTAAGTCACTTATGAAGGAGAGAGAGTTATTCTTTTGTATATCATTTTATTTATCTTTTATTTACCAAGTAATATAATAAAATAAATACAAAACTTTTATTAAAAAAGTCAAAAGCAAAAGCAAAAGCTTTCAACTTTTCACCCATCACTTCTCTTTTTACATCAAGTCACTTCACTTTAATAAAGTGAAACTTGTCATGTCACATCACTCAAAGTGACAAGTGATTTGACAATGACGCGACTAGTGATTTGACGGTTGATGTGACTTGCGTGCCGCCACTCGAATTCGAAATGCAAATGCGCTCGCAATCACTCTCGGGCTCGGGTTCGCTAATTCCAAATTAACGAATTTTCCGTCGCGTCGTAATTAAATGATTACGCCTAGCGAAATCACTATTCACATCGCTAACGAATTAATTCTCAATTAATTCGTTCGCCCGAATTAAAATCTAATTTTAAGTCCGCGTCGAAATCCAATTTCTAATAATATATCAAATATATTATTTTATCGATTATTTCAAATTAATCGTTCTCTCTCTTTAATTATATTTTATCCCAGATAAAATGTCTCCGTGATTAATCCCAGATTAATTTTCTCTCTCTAGAAATTAATCTTCTCTCTTTACTAATTAATCCCAGATTAATCATAGTGCGAGTTATACGTCATCGGTGAATCTTCGGGAAGCGACCCATGAGATCTCCGGATATGTTGGCAGTAAATACGGTCGTCGGACTGTCCGAACACGTAAGTACCTCGTACTACGTTTATACCGATTTACAAGACAAGGTTGGCTTCTAGCAAAGCGCCATGCCTACCCAATTCTCCAGAAATATTCTTACAGGAATATATAGATCTGTATCAAGCGTAGTATACCGTATTATTGTGTATATCAGCCCAGTATCGGATAGTCACGTGCTAGGGCTGGGGCTGGATAAGTGTCTGCCCCGTCCGAAGCACATGTCGGATGTCTGGTAACTAGTCTCTATAATCGGATATACATGACCTTGTCATAATATCCCGATGGCCGGCCAGCACTTAAGAACACTAATACCGTATCCTGCGTGACATCATCTCCACTATGACTGGAGTGATACTTCCGTCTTGACATCACACCCAATACACTATGACTCTCTGATAAACCCAGAAGTGGTGTACGCAGAACCGGTTAAAGCCCTGTACCACCAAGACCAAAGTCTACCGATTATCGCAAGTATTAGCGATGTAAGTCTCAGGTTAAGACTATACACACCTACCTTGATTTCGGCCTCCCATAGACACATAGTCATAATACCAATGGGATTCCGAGGGGTCTATCCAGAGCGAAGCTATTTCCCGTACCATCGGTGAAACACGACCTCCTATCGCACTTGCATAAGTATCCAATACTTATATATATGAGAACTATACCGTTGTGCCCTCACAACGTGCACAAGTGCAATACTAGCCTATTCCGCATTATCGATGTCCAGTCTCGATAATACTCCGGGTAGGGATATTTAATGATTAAACCTTTGGGGACTGATATTGTCTCATATCATTCTCAGTCCAGGAACTAATCATAGGGACCTCTCTTCATTTACATATATAAGGTGATCTAATCACAAATGATGAGAGTACAATCTCCTTTGTCACATAGTTAATTTGTACAACAACACCGTGATCTGTACAAATAGTGACGCTATGGGTCATTTTGTCCAACACTTTTCCCCCCAAAATTTCCCTCCAAATTTTAAAGGTCAAAGTCAAAGAGTCAAAGTTACTTTTCCAAAAAGTGATTTGACTTTTATGACTTGTGATGTGATTTGCGATGCGACTTGCGGCACGTGATTCAAAATCGACGTAACTTCGCAAACACATTCCGAGCTCGGTTTTGATAATTCTAAATTAACGATTTTCTCGATGCCTCGTTAATAAATGCAATTTACTAATCACGTCGCTCGAGAATTAATTCTAAATTAATTCAAGTGCCCGAATTAAAATCTAATTTTAATTCCTAATCGAAATCCAATTTCGTTTAATATATCGAATATATTATTTATCGATTAATTCCAGATTAATCATGCTCTCTCTTTAAATTGATATTTTATCCTAGATAAAATATCTACGCAATTAATCCTAGATTAATTTTCTCTCACTTCGAAATAATCCCAGATTAATTAAAGTGCGAGTCATACGTCATCTGTGTATCATTGGGAAGCGACCCATGAGATCTCCGGATATGTTGGCAGTAAATTCGGTTATCGGACTATTCGAACACGTACGTACCAAGTACTATGTTTTACCGATTCACAAGACAAGGTTGGCTTCTAGCAAAGCGCCATGCCTACCCAATTCTCCGGAAATATCCTTACAGGAATATATTGATCTGTATCAGGCGTAGTATACATCGTATAGTGCATATCGATCAAGTATCGGATGGTCAGGTGCTAGGCCTGGGGCTGGAGCTGTGTCTGCCCCGTACGAAGCACATGTCGGATGTCTGGTAACTAGTCTCTATAATCGGATATACATGACCTAGTCATAATATCCCAATGGCCGCGCAGCACTTAAGAGCACTAATACCGTATCCTACGTGACATCATCTCCACTATGACTGGAGTGATACTTCCGTCTTGACATCACACCCAATACTCTACGATTCTCAATATACCCAGTATTGGCGTACACAGAACCGGTTAAAGCCCTGGACGACCTCAACCAAAGTATATTGATTGTCATAAGTATTAGCGGTGCAAGTCTCAAGTTAAGACCAAATACACCTACCCTGATGTCGGACTCCCATAGACACATAGTCAAACTACCAATGGGATTCCGAGGGGGTCTATCCAGAGCGAAGCTGTTTCCCGTACCATCGGTGAAACACAACCTCCTACCGCACTTGCATAAGTATCCAATACTTAAATATATGAGAACTATGCCCGTTATGCCCTCACAACGTGCACAAGTGCAATACTAGTCTTTTACGCATTACCGATGTCCAATCTCGATAATACTCTGACTAGGGATATTTAATGATTAATCCTTTGTGGACTGATACTGTCTCATATCATTCTCAATCCAGGAACTAATCATAGGGACCTCCTATCATTTATATATCTAAGGTGATCTAATCAAAAATGATAAGATAGCAATCTCCTTTGTCACATAGTTAATTTGTACAACAACACCATGATATGTACAAATAGTGACGCTATGGGTCATAATTGTCCAACAATCACCTCTAGAGAGTCCTGAAACTTTATTTATCTACAAAATAGCACAAAACACATCAAAATATTCACAAAACTCAAGAAACTATAGAAAATATTAGGTCAAATGAGTGGGAAATAGTGATATAATTACCACTCATCATGTAGGCACTGCATTTTTGCATATAAGTCCCGATGATGAGCCTCGTACGGAGGCACTGCTCTTTAAGTTGTGGAAGTCACGGGAAATGGACGTCGGAAGGGAAAAGTCAGAAATCAATACCGTGTTGGATTAATTCGTTTGCTTAGCTTCGGGTTTGCTCGTTAGGCCTCTGTTTTAAAACTTACCCTTGGCCCAAAACCCCCGCAAGCCACACATCAAGCCCACCAAAATATCCAACCACACGCCCATAATCCCTCCAAAATAATAAATCCACACATTAAATACATGTTGAAATCCTAAAAAATCACCTTCCCAAATTAAAAGAATCAAATCAAATCTCATAAATCACCTTCCTAATTAAATTAAATCACATTCCTAAACTAAAAAAAATCAAATCAAATTAAATCAAATTACCTTCCTAAATTAAAGAGATCTTTTCCTTTTGATACACAAACTAAATATCCCTCATAATTACACAATATTCCTTCCATATTCGCATAAGGACAACCCCCAACCCTTGCCTATAAAAAGAAGCATAAACCCAACATTAGAACCCCTAAGTCTTTCACTACAGCTCACTCACGGCAAACAAATAAACTAGAGCTGACTTCTCACTCCCCACAACTCTCTCCCTCTCTCTCTCACGGCCCTAAGCAACCAAAATAAAAAAAGCCTGCCACCCTACCCATTAACAACAATGCAACCCTTTTTTACTCTCATGCAGCGCCCCATGTAGCCTCAAGCAAGCCAAGTCACTCATAACAAAAACATTAAGCCCAACCTAAGCCAGCCACTGACCAGCAATAACCCTTGTCCCATACAAGCCATAAAAACTGCACGCACTACTCTCACTCGGTAGAAAAAATAAAAATAAACCATAACAAACACTCACGCATACACGCTTCTCACACAAAAACACATGTCACCAACCCCGTGCACCACGCACTAACACTCGTAAGCCCTGACACACTCACACTACTAATACATCCCTCGCACCCTTCACACTCACGCACACACAGCACTCACACGCTCAGCCCTTAGTCACGTCCCAGGCCACGCAGCAACAAACCGAAATTGCCCACAAACCCTCAACAATACCAACCCCAAACTGCACCCTAAAACAATCCCCAAAACAGCCCTTTAAAACGCCCCAAAATAGTGAATAAAACACCCCAAAATAGTTCAAGAAATTGACCCAAAAACTGTGTAAAATCAACCTTGAAAACATTCCCTAAACCCCATAAAATAGTCCATGAAAATAGTGCCAAAACAGAGACAAAAATAGTAGCGAAACAGAATCAGAAAGCAGAGAAAACAGCAGCCCAAAAAAGTGAGGCGACGAAGGAAAACATTGAACAAGTGAACCAGAGGAGTTGCGGAGCATTAACCCTTCCGACGACCGCGTAACGCATTTCCAAGAGGCGACTTAAAAGGTAAGACCTGAGGGCACCCTTTGTTTTATTTTATTTTGTCGTCTTGGAACCGGCATGCTTGGTTGGACGTGGAATACGTCCAACCGGGTATGCGATGTCCTACATTGAAAATGACCAAATTCTTTGGTCAAATAATTATTATTCCGCATTTATTTTGTATTATTAGTCTTTTATTATTTTCCATTTAATTTGGATTTATTATTTATTTATGTTTCCACATTCATCAATTTAATATGTTCATGAGATTATTGTGTGTTATTGTGTGTTTTCCGTTATGACGACTTACTTTTATGCATGCAAACTTAGATATAGGTTATATGCAAACTTAGATATATGTTTTATTTTCATGCACGTGAACTTAGAAGTAGGTTAATCTTGGGAATATTTGTTACGTAGACTTGGTTAGATTATTGCACAAATCCGTTCATTGCAAGTGGCATAAGTAAGGGACCATTCCGAACCCAACGGTTTGAGGTCTTCCCTTGCGAGGGGTGAGTGCGGCCTTAAATCCTTTCCCGGTTCACACTGGGTGGCGACTCCATTTTATTTCTCCAGTTTAGTCCCTCGCGGGCTACTCCGTACTCCCGACTAGGCCGCGAGCCTGGAACAGCGTCACCAATTTCTGTGTCGTACAGTCTGGCGACTCCATTGGGGATAGAGAATCGGCCCGGAAATATTACCTTGTAATGTTTGTGATTTTTGTTTTAGTTAATCGTGTCTACAGTGGGTTGAAGGGGTTTAATCAAAGGCACTGTTAGAGCTAGGTAATGGTTTGGTGTCTTCCTTCATTCACTACATTTCTATAAGGAAAAACTGTGAAGACACCTAGATAATCATTTACTCGAAGCTAACCATGATGGACTAATTTGGAGGACCTATTGTTTATTCATGTCACCAAGGCGATAAGAGCCTAAGAGGCTTGGGTATTTAAGAGAGTCTGCTCCACCCTCCATCTGGGGAATCTTCAATAGGAAATCAATCTGACTGTCAGTCATGCATCATAACTCGTTGGCACGTACCTTAGTGTATAAAAAAGGTGTGCTCACTTGGTCGCTCAAACCCTTGAGTGGGGAGACGTAGTTGTGGGAAATCCTTCACCGACGAGAGCCTTTGTCTACACCCTCACAAACCCACGTGTGAACCCTACTTATGACTAATAGAGATTATCTCTTTATGATTGCGTTTAGGACCATCGTCATTTGGATTCAGTTGGACTTTTTATCATGAGGTATGGGTTTGTTGGGCAATTTAAACTGGGACGAGTCCATGCTTTATGGCAGTTGGGCCAAAAGCTTCTGAAATGCCAATAGGCCATCTTGTGTTTAGGCCCTTTTTCATTCGAAGTTGTTTAGCCATGTGTAGAGTTTCAATCAAGTCCCAAGGATCACAAACATGCATAAAAACGAGTTGAATACAACCAAGGAGTAAGGCGGAATACATACTCACATTGATGGGTTTGATGCTAGGAAGAACAAGACACATTTTCCTCCTCCATGAAGCTCGGTTTTGGGTCTTCTTGAACTGCAGTGGACTGCCGGTGGGGGGCTGTTTTGATGCTCCAAAATCGGCCATGCAAGACTCCATTGAAGCTCCAAACTTCAAGGTTTCCAAGCTCACAAATTCGTTTCCCTATCACCTATGTATAACCCAAGGTGTGTGCTAGCACTTGTTCATCTTCTTTGCTTCTCACAAATTCGGTCTAACCAAAAATTTTTGGAGAAATCGGCAGTGAGCCATGAGAGGGAGAAGAGAGAAAGAGAGGGAAATGGTTTCTACAAGAAACCGTAAATGAGAGAGAGAGTTATATCAAAAGAAAAATGTAATTTTGGTTTATATATTTTTCCAAAAAATAAAAATAAACCATATACAACCTTTCAATTTTCCAAAATACCAAAAGTCAAAAAGTAAAGTTTATTAATGCTTTTTCCAACAACCATATCACTTCTAATTTTTACTTTAAGTCACATCACATCACTTTAATAAAGCGACATGTTGTCAAGTCACATCACTCAAAGTGACAATTGATTTGACGTATGATGTGACTAATGATTTGACGCTTGATGTGACTTGCGTGCCACGCTCGAATTGGAAATGCGAATGCGCTCGCAATCACTCTCGGGCTCGGGTTCGCTAATTCCAAATTAACGAATTTTCCGTCGCGTCGTAATTAAATGATTACGCCTAGCGAAATCACTATTCACGTCGCTAACGAATTAATTCTAAATTAATTCGTTCGCCCGAATTAAAATTTAATTTTAATTCCGCGTCGAAATCCAATTTCTAATAATATATCAAATATATTATTTTATCGATTAATTCCAAATTAATCGTTCTCTCTCTTAATTAATATTTTATCCCAGATAAAATATCTCCGCAATTAATCCCAGATTAATTTTCTCTCTCTTCTAATTAATCCTAGATTAATTAAAGTGCGAGTCATACATCATCGGTGAATCTTCAGGAAGCAACCCATGAGATCTCCGGATATGTTGGCAGTAAATACGGTCGTCGGATTATCCGAACACGTAAGCACCTCGTACTACGTTTATACCGATTTACAAGACAGGTTGGCTTCTAGCAAAGCGCCATGCCTACCCAATTCTCCAAAAATATTCTTACAGGAATATATAGATCTGTATCAAGCATAGTATACCGTAGTATTGTGTATATTGGCCCAGTATCGGATAGTCACGTGCTAGGGCTGGGGCTGGATAAGTGTCTACCCCGTCCGAAGCACAAGTCGGATGTCTGGTAACTAGTCTCTATAATCGGATATGCATGACCTAGTCATAACATCCCGATGGTTGCGCAACACTAAAGAGCACTAGTACCGTATCCTGCGTGACATCATCTCCAATGACTGAAGTGATAATTCCGTCTTGACATCACACCCAATACACTACGACTCTCTGATAAACCCAGAAGTGGAGTACGCAGAACCAGTTAAAGCCCTGTACCACCAAGACCAAAGTCTACCGATTATCGCAAGTATTAGCGATGTAAGTCTCAGGTTAAGACTATACACACCTACCCTGATTTCGGCCTCCCATAGACACATAGTCATAATACCAATGGGATTCCGAGGGGTCTATCCAGAGCGAAGCTGCTTCCCGTACCATCGGTGAAACACAACCTCCTATTGCACTTGCATAAGTATCCAATACTTATATATATAAGAACTATGCCGTTGTGCCCTCACAACGCGCACAAGTGCAATGCTAGCCTATTCCGCATTATCGATGTCCTGTCTCGATAATACTCCGGCTAGGGATATTTAATGATTAATCCTTCGTGGACTGATACTGTCTCATATCATTCTCAATCCAGGAACTAATCATATGGACCTCTCTTCATTTATATATTTATGGTGATCTAATCACAAATGATGAGAGTGCAATTTCCTTGTCACATAGTTAATTTGTACAACAACACCGTGATCTGTACAAATAGTGACGCTATGGGTCATATATCAAACAATCTCCCACTTGGCAAATAGCCAGTCACTCGAGTGTCTAACACCCGAACTATGTATGGTTCGCTCAAATTGCTGAGGAAAGGTTTTCGTCAGCGGATTTGTTTGATAATCGTCTGACGCGATTTATACGATCATCACATCGCCACGATGTGTGATCCGAACGAATCAGATGATATAGAAGTATATATCTGGATCGTCGATGAGACCTTTAATTCCTTAGCCTGTGCTTGTTGGATAATATGACCCATAGCGTCACTATTTGCACAGATCATTGTGTTGTTGTAGCAAATTAACTATGTAATAAGGAAATTGCACTCTCATCGTTTGTGATTAGATCACCATAGATATATAAATGAAGAGAGGTCCCTATGATTAGTTCCTGGATTGAGATGATATGAGACAGTATCAGTCCACGAAGGATTAATCATTA
>SKCR01013578.1:0-16921 GCA_019454045.1 Zanthoxylum bungeanum
TGCAGTGATAAGTGGGAGGAAGTAGAACTAGATGAAAATCGGAGTGATACTGTTCCTGGCACAGAATCCTTAACGGAACATGAAAAGTCCATCTGGATGAGACTGTACCACAATCTTCGAATACACAAGGACCGCGTAGGTTTAGAGAGAGTCAGAAAAAAACCTGAGAGGTATGGGTTTCTGATCTCACCTCAAGTGAATGTTAATCTTATTGAGGAAGATGAGCCGGTTGCGTATGAGGAAGCGATACAAGGTATCGAATCCGATTTATGGCAAGATGCCATGAATTCTGAAATGGATTCCATGTACACCAACCAAGTTTGGACACTGGTTGATGCACCAGAAGGCGTAAAGCCTATTGGATGCAAATGGGTCTTCAAGAAGAAGACTAACATGGATGGCAACATACAAACGTACAAAGCTAGGCTTGTAGTGAAAGGGTATCGTCAACGGCATGGTGTCGATTACGATGAAACTTTTTCACCCGTTGCCGTGATTAAATTTATTTGGATAATGCTTGCTATAGCTGTATATTTCGACTACGAGATATGGCAAATGGACGTCAAAACCGCTTTCCTTAATGGAAACCTTTTGAGGATGTTTATATGCAACATCCTAACTGTTTTATCATACCAAGACTTGCAAACAAGGTTTGTAAGTTAAATCGATCCATTTATTGATTGAAGCAAGCATCGCGTTCTTGGAACCAACGTTTTGATGAGATCATAAAAGAATATGATTTCCTGCAAAACGAAGATGATCTTTGTGTATATAAGAAGGTTAGTGGGAGCACACTGACATTCATTGTCCTTTATGTTGATGATGTATTGCTTATTGGCAATGACATTCCCATGTTAACATTGGTGAAAGCTTGGCTTTCATTAAAATTCTCCATGAAAGATCTGGGAGAAGCAGTATTTATTCTGGGAATAAAAATCTACCGGGATAGATCTAGAAAGCTGCCTGGACTCTCCCAGAACACGTATATTGACAAAGTGTTGAAGAGATTCAACATGTCAGTCCAATAGGAACTGTTGCTAGTGTCACATGGCGTCACTCTATCTAAGGACATGTGTCCTAAAACTCAAGATGAGAGAGACAACATGAGTCGGATCGATCATGTATGCCATGATATATGCGCGACCAGATGTCTCGTATGCTTTGAGCATGTGTAGTCGTTATCAGGCCAATCCAGGTGATGGTCACTGGATGGCGGTTAAGAATTCCTTAAGTATCTTAGACGAACTAAGGATGCTTTCTTAATCTATGGAGATGGAGAACTTGAGGTAACTGGGTATACCGATGAAATTTTCTAAACCGATAAAGACGACTGTAAGTCACAATCCGGGTACATATTTTGTTTGAATAACGGAGTAGTAAGCTGGAAATCTTCCAAGCAAGAGACTGTTGCCGATTCAACAACAGAAGCGGAGTACATTGCTGCAGCTGAAGCAGCAAAAGAGGCAGTTTAGATCCGTAAATTCCTAATTGGATTAGGAGTAGTTTCGTTATCAGCTAATCCCACTCCATTGTATTGTGACAATAACGGGGCTATAGCGCAGGCTAAGGAACCGCGGTCTCATCACACGATCTAAGCATGTTCTTCGACGTTTCCATCTGATTCGTGAGATCATACATTGTGGCGATATGAAGATCGCGAAGGTCGCATAGAGGACAACATTGCAGATCCGCTGACGAAAGTTATTCCTCAGCAAAAGTTTAAGCGACATGTACATAGTTCAGGTATTAGATGCTTGAGTGACTAGCTATAGGCCAAGTGGGAGATTGTTAGACAATTATGACCTATAGCGTCACGATTTGTAAAAGACATTGTGGTTTTTGTACAAATTAATTATGTAGCAATGGAAATTGTATTTTATCATTTTGTGATTTGATTACTTAAATATATAAATGATAAAAGTCCATATGATTAGTTCCAGATTATAAGATATGAGACAGTATCAATCCATAAATATTTAATCATTAAATATCCCTAGTCGTAGTATTATCGAGACTGGACATCGATAATGCGGAATAGACTAGTATTGCACTTGTGCGTGTTATGGAAGCGTAACAACATAGTTCTCATATATTTAAGTATTGGATACTTGTGCAAGTGTGATAGGAGGTTGTGTTTACCGAGGGTACTGAAATAGCTTCGCTCTAGATAGACCCCGCAAAATCCCATTGGTAGTATGACTATGTGTCTATGGGAATCCGCATCAAGGATGGGTATTTGGTCTTAATCTGAGACTTGCATCGCTAGTACTTGCGACAATCAATACGCTTTGGTTTTGGTCATCCAGGACTTTAACAGGTTCTGTGTACGCCTCTTCTAGGTTTATTGAGAATCGTAGTGTATTGGGTGTGATGTCAAGATGGAAGTATCACTTCAGTCATATGGAGATGATGATCACGCAGAGATACAGAACTGGTACTATAAATGGTTGCAACCATCGGGATAATATGACATGGTCATGATTATCCGATTAAAAAGACTAGTTGCTTGCAATCCGATATATGTTTCGTACAAGGCAGACATTATTCCTGCCACAGGCCTTGCATGTGATATCAGATACTAGATCACAATACGCAATACTACATATACTATGCCTGATATAGATTATATATTCCATTAAGAATATTTCTGGAGAATTGGGTAGGCACGATGCTTTGCTAGAAGCCAACCATGTCTCGTAAATCGGTAAAAATGTAGTACGAGGTACGTACGTGTTTGGATAGTCCGACAACCGGATTTACTACCAACATATCCAGAGATCTCTTGGGTCGCTTCCCGAATATTCACCGATGACGTATGATTCGAGCATAATTAATCTGGGATTAATTACGGAGAGATTTTATCTAGGATAAAATACTATTTGAGGAGAGAGAACGATTAATTTGGAATTAATCGATAAAATAATATATTTGATATATTTAACGAAATTAGATTTCGACACGGAATTAAAATTGGATTTTAATTCGGGCAAACGAATTAATTTAGAATTAATTTGCGAGCGACGTTAATAGTAATTTTGTTTGGCATAATTATTTAATGAAATTTGATTTAATTACGTCGCAACAGATAATTCGTTAATTCGGAATTAGCGAACCCGAGCCCGGGATGTGTTGCGGGCCCACTCAGATTTTAAATCAAGTGGGGCCTACATATCACATCACTTGTCCCTTTAATTGATGGGTTTTGGTGAAGTTAGTGAAGACTTGTTCTACACACTTCCTAAAGTTGATGGCTTGATTGACTAATACCAAATGTTTGGTATATGATTATTAGATTTTTGAAATCAAAACTCAAGTCAACACACTCACATCTCTCTCTCACTTTCACGCCCATTTGGAAACAAAAACTCTCCCCATTTTTTCTCTTCTTGGCCGTGAGCTTCAAGGAGGAAATATTGAAGATTTGTTGCAAATATTCAAGAGCTAGCACTCAAAGGAATCATGCAAGGTGATAGGGAAACCATCCCAAAAGCTTGGAATCAAATGGACAAAGCTTGGAGCTTAGATCTCGGAGCTTGGCCGAAAACTTGGAGCAAAAAGTTTTTGTTTTTGACGTATCTTAAATTCGTTCAATGTAAGTATGTTTCTGCCATACTTTACTTTTGTATTCACTATTTTTCATTGCTTATTATGATCTTTGATTGTCTTAGAGACCAAAAAATGGTTTATGAAGGTTTTCCTTTATCCCGATCTGTGGATGATTATGTAGCCTCTGATGAAGCAAGTTGCGGCTCCCCTACTCAATTTCTATTTTTCAACCTCATGTTCTACTTCTAGCATTAATCATGTACCCTACCATTATCTATGGCCAATTATGCTAGTGTTGGATCTGGATTTGAATCAACCTTATCGGCATTGGAATTTGGAGATATTGTTGGCATTTTAATGTCTTCTATTGTCTGATCTTCATAAAACACTACATCTCTGCTTCTGATGACCTTCTTTTCCTTTGGGTCCCATAACATATATCTGAACTCCTTGTCTCAATAGCCTATAAAGACGCATGGAGTAGTCCTTGCATCAAGTTTCTGCCTGAGCTCATTGGATACATGTGCAAATGCTAAACAAACGAATACTCAGGTGGGAGTATGAGGAATTTTTACCAGACCATATTTTCTCCGGAATATCTATTCAACGGTACCGATGGTGATATGTTGATCAAATAGCAGGCGGCTTGAAAAACTTCTCCCCAAAATGGTTTTGGCAGCTTATCCATACTGATCATGCTTTTAACCTTTTCGATAATAGTGCGATTTATTATTTTGATAACATCAGTATGTTTTAGGGTACGTGAGTCTGTCTTTTCATGTCAAATGTCGTGTATTCCACAATAGACATCGGACTATCTGGAAATGTATTTGTCTACATTGTTTATGCGGAGACACTTTAGTTTCATTCTTGTTCCATGCTCGATCATGGCGTAGAGAAATTTCAAATTATACAAGACCTGATCATTCATTTTCAAGAAATACACCTACTCTTTCTGAGAAGCATCATCAATGGAAGTCAGAAAGTACTTATTACCGCCTAGTGAATAACCTCTAATAGACCATAAGTATCAGAGTGTACCAGACTGAGCAACTCTGATCTTCTCGTAGAAGAGAAATCAAATGAGCCTTTGTGTTACTTATCAAATAGATAGTCATTATAAGGATCTAGTGCAGCATCATTGGAAACAATGATACGCTTCTTCATTGTTCGGGTAGAAAACCATTTATCACTTATGTGATCAAGTTTCTGGCACAACAGATTTTGAGAAGCCTTGTATTCAACTATATTGAGGATTTCTACACACATCCTCATATTATTCTTGTATAAAGTACCATAAATATGTCATCGGGCGATAACCATGACACCTTTTATCATTCTCCATGTTCCACTGCTAAAGTGATTGTCATAAGCCTATTTAACAAGGGTTATCCCCAAAAGTAGATATATTCAAAGTTTTGGAACATCCTTCAGGGTTACTGTACACCCAAAATTTATATGAATCTGAACATCACTAATTCCCACAATCTCAAAGAAATTAGTATTTCATGTCCTTATTACACCGAAGTTTTCAATTTTTTATATTATGAAGAAATCTCTATGGGGAGTGACATGGAAGGATGATGCAATATCTACCACTCACTCAACATCTTGGGTTTTAGTGTGAAATGATGTCTTTTCTGTAGGGTTTTAGGGGCTAAATACGGTAACGCAGCGGAAACGTGGAAAATCATAATTTTCCGATTTCAAAAATTATTCTCGGATTAATAAAATAAACTTATTTATTTTATTATCCAATAATTAAATTATGAAATAAAACACTATAAATCAAATTTATGTGAATTTACCAAATTACCCTTAAACGTCACAATTTGTTTATTTTAATCCGAAATTGTTCGAAATGATTTTGGATGATTCTAAATCATTACATATATGAATTTAACATGTCATACATATTGAAATTAAAATTGCAAAATAAATTTCCCAAATTTTGGCCTAAAGCCGAGAGCCCTCCATGGTGATAAAATTGTGCATTTTGCACTTCCAATGTTAAAAAACATTAACAAAATCCAATCAACCTAATATTTTACATGCATCTTATGCACATTATATACACCATATAAATGAAAAGCCCCAAATTTGGAAGTGGTCGTAAACCCTAATTTTTTAATTTCTTCAAAATGGACAAATTAGACCAAATTAACAAAATCCAATGCTTCAATCATGTTTCTCCCATTACAATCAAGCCTCACCATAATGAAACAACTATAGAAAAATTATAGGTAATTTAAGAGTGGGTCAATAACTCTAGAATGGCAACAAGGTTCTAAAACCATGAAAAGAATGTTTACTACTACACTAGTAACATTCTTCCAACTTCATACATATTTAACCCCTTCATCAAAATTTCATCCATCAAGAACACAAAGAATAAAGAATAGAAAAACATAAGAACATCACCAAGTTAAGCCCACAACAAGAGGACCAATTTACTCTCTAATGGAAGGTTGGAAATGTTGGACAATTATGACCCATAGCGTCATTATTTGTACATATCATTGTGTTGTTGTACAAATTACCTATGTGAGAAAGAAGATTGCACTCTTATCATTTTTGATTAGATCACCAAGATATATAAATGATAGGAGATCCCTGTGATTTATTCCTGGATTGAGAATGATATGAGACAGTATCAGTCCACGAATGATAAATCATTAAATATCCCTAGTCAAAGTATTATCGAGATTGGACATCGATAAATATATAAAAGACTAGTATTACACTTTTGCGCGTTGTGAGGGCACAACGACATAGTTCTCATATATTTCGGTATAGGATACTCATGCAAGTGTAATAGGAGATTGTGTTTTACCGATGGTACGGGAAACAGCTTCACTCTAGATAGACCCCCTCGGATTACATTGGTAGTATGACTATGTGTCTATGGAAGTCCGAAATCAGGGTATGTGTATTTGGTCTTAACTTGAGACTTGCACCACTAACACTTGCGACAATCAATAACTTTGGTTACGGTCGTCCAGGACTTTAACAGGTTCTGTGTACGTCAATGCTGGGTATATTGAGAATCGTAGTGTGTTGGGTGTGATGTCAAGACGGAAGTATCACTCCAGTCATAGTGGAGATGATGGTCACATAGGATACGGAACTGGTTCTCTTAAATGCTGCAGCTATCGAGATAAAATGACAAGGTCATGTTTATCCGATTATAGAGACTAGTTACCAGACATCCGACATGTGCTTCGTACGGGGCAGACACAATTCCAGCCTCAGGCCTAGCATGTGATCATTCGCTACTGGACTAAAATACTCAATACTACGTATACTACGCCTGATATAGATCCTATATTCCTGTAAGGATATTTCCAAAGAATTGGGTAGGCATGGCGCTTTGCTAGAAGCCAACCTTGTCTTGTAAATCGGTAAAACGTAGTACTTGGTACTTACGTGTTTGGATAGTCCGACGATCGAATTTACTGCCAACATATCCGGAGATCTCATGGGTCGCTTCCCAAAGATTCACCGATGACGTATGACTCGCACTTTTAATTAATTTGGGATTAATTGGATGAGAGAGAAAATTAATCTATGATTAATGCGGAGATATTTTATCTGGGATAAAATATCAATTAAAGAGAGATAACGATTAATTTGAAATTAATCGGTTAAATTAATATATTTGATATATTAAATGAAATTAGATTTCGACGCGGAATTAAAATTAGATTTTAATTCGGGCGAAATAATTAATTTAGAATTAATTCGTAAGTGACGTGAATAGTGATTTCACTAGGCGTAATCATTTAATTACGACGCAACGGAAAATTCATTAATTTGGAATTAGCGAAGCCGAGCCCGAGATTATTTACGAGCGCATTCGTATTTCGAATTCGAGTGCGGCACGTAAGTCATATCAAACGTCAAATCATTAGTCGCATCAAGCGTCAAATCATTTGTCACTTTGAGTGATGTGATAACTTGTCACTTGATTTGATTGATTGATGTGAGTTGATATTTGAGTGTTTGACACTCAAGTGTGATGGTTGATGTGAGTTGTTGTATTAATTAAAAGGATATTTACCTTTATTTGATATAGGTATTTGACTTTTAATTATTTTGGTATTAGATACACATTTGGTAATACAACACACACAACTTCTTCTCTCTCTTTATTCTCTTCATCCTCACGCCCATGGAGGGCCAAATTGCTCACTGGTTTCTGTCAAAAGCCGTGAGTAAGGGAAGTAAGTGTGATGGTTTTGCGACAAAATCATCGAGAGCTAGCACTCCGAGAAACATGCGAAGGTGATAGGGAAGTCCACCCATGAGCCGGGAATAAAATCACGAAGCTTGGAGCTTGATGAAGATACTCAAAAGCCAAAAATGGGGACTGGTTGCACTGCCACTGCCGAGTCCACTGCCAGGCAGAAAATAAAGTTTTGTTGCTTGCCGCGTCGCTCAACCAATGATGTAAGTATTCCACAACTTCGTTGATTTGTATTCACACATGTTTTATGCTTTTTTATGATCTTGAGAGCTTAATAGAAACCAACAATGCATCCAGAGCAAGGTTGAGCATGAAATTGATTTAGGGCTTCAAATTTGGGTAAAATGTATTTGAGCATGATTTGGATGAATTGGATGTTTGAGTATGATTAATACATGTTTAATTGAAGTTTGATTTGATCAATTTCAAGAAAATTGATTTGGAATAATTTTCCCCAAAATTGGATGTGTTGGCCGAATGGTTGATGATCCTAAATGTCTTGGAATTTTGATTTTTCGATTCATTAGATGTGTTGGAAATCATTAGGGAATGTTTATTTAATGTTGAATTTGATTCAATTGGATTGGATTTGTAATTTGGCATAATAAACCCTAAAAGCCGAGAGTTATAGCCCTAAGTGTCTTGGTGATTTTTTGTTTCGTTGATCATTGGATGACTTGAAATGATTGAGGATGTTGATTTAATGTCGATTTTCGATTTAATTGGATTGAAACCGAATCGGACACAAAATCCCCTCCATTGCCGAGAGCTTATAGCATGTAATTGGGTTTGATTTTAATCAAAATGTGTTGGACATGTGATGATGAAAATGAGCATGATTAATTGTGTAAATTAATGTTTTAGAAATGTTAATTTGGGTGATTAATTATGTTAATACACTTTAGTTTAACTAAATATTAAATTTTGAATTTTTGTGTTTACTTAAATGGGCTTGAAATTGGATTTGGGCTTAAGTGTTGTAATTGGGCTAATTGGGCTTTGTTGTACAAAGTTGGGTTTAGGCTAAATTGGTTGGATCCAATTGGGCCAAAACCGCCTCCATAAAGCCCAAATGCGACTTAATGGACCTTTAAAGTTTAATTGGGCCTGATGGGCCAAAATTCCACGCCTTAAGAAATTAATTAAAAACCCATTGGACTTTAATTAAATTAACGTTGGACGTTAATCGCGCTTTGAGACCCGTAACGATTAAATTTGGAATTTAAGTCGTAAAGGTTCGTTAAATAAAGTGTAGTATTTAATTTGGAATTAAATAGCGATTAGAATTAAAACAAATTGAATTGGATTTAATTATGTAGTTTAATTTAATTCGAGAATTCGTACTTTGAGTACTTATTCGCAAAACGAGTTTGACCCGAGCAAAATCAAATCGTTGTATGAACATTGGATGGTCACTAATTATCAGATTAATTAATTTGATTAGATTGATTGATAACATGCTTGTGTGGATACATGGTTGCGATGCATGAATAATGTATATCGGATGGATATTAGATGGGTGAAACAATTTTAGAAATTGTTGTAATAAATTTGATTTATTAATTGGACCTGCGTGTCTAGCCTTATTACCTCTCAATTCTTTGTATTCTCTTCTCACCTATTCCCCTCAATGTAAATGAGGTTTCTTTATAAGTATAGTGTAACGGGTAGAAGTAATACATGTGCTAGCGGGAGAGAGAAAGGGAGAGATATGATCTAGGATCAATGTGTAAAATATCCATCCGCATATCATTATTATTTTACATATGCGCTTTATTATGTGTTTAGAATGCATGTTTAAGGGTGTATGATGATGAGACCTTAACAAAGATAATAAATTGGTTGCCAATTTGCACGCGAAAAACCCTCAAACAATATTAAGCGTTTTTCCTTCCATTGAGTGATTCTCACTCAAGATCTGAGACTGGCATTGGCTTGTTGGCCAAAGTCAAGGCCTTTGTCCGTCGAGGATGTGTTTGAATCACGAAGGTTTTGTTACATATTGGTGTCTTGTCCAAGTTGTGGTTTGTTGGCAAAATTCAAGAACATTGATTACGAAGCTTTCCATGGTCAATGGGTCGCGCTTAACTGAGATCACTAAGTTTATTGTGCCAAAGTCAAGGCTTAGTTGATTCAGAGGAAAAATATTAGGTAATACATTGGATGTATTGGCATATATAAGATATATGTTTCCGACTTGGATGTCCCCCTACTGGATCTAGGAATTGGATTGGATCCAATCGATCTTAGAGATCTACCTAGTTAATTATCATACAATTTGTTGGCCAAAGTCAAGATTGTGTGATATTTAACGAGATCCTAGCCCACTAGGAAACACGGTTTCCCGAGTACTCGACAGAGGGTTAGAGGCTCGCCGAAAAATAGTGGGATGCAAGAATTGAATTTGCAATATTCCTTTAATTACTTGCTATATGCGCTCAAACAAATATCAATCGTCAAATAAATTAAATGTTAGTTGGACTAATATTTAAATGTTGTTTGTAATAAATATTTGGACTGTATTCAAACTATTCATTTATAGTTGATTTTATAATTGGATTAATTGATTTTAATCTATTAAATTATAGTTGATTAAA
Source organism: Zanthoxylum bungeanum (assembly GCA_019454045.1). Taxonomy (NCBI): domain Eukaryota; kingdom Viridiplantae; phylum Streptophyta; class Magnoliopsida; order Sapindales; family Rutaceae; genus Zanthoxylum; species Zanthoxylum bungeanum. The sequence goes on from SKCR01013578.1 coordinate 10,390, forward strand.
TAGTTGGACTATTGTAATCATTATAATAAATGGTACCGAAATCATTGATTAAATAGTTGGACTATTAAAATCAAGATAAAATTGAAAGATTGACATTTAAAAACATAATCATGGGGAAAATGTATTTAAATGGTTTAATTTTCAAATTGGGAATAAATTTAAGGATAGTCTTGAAAATTAATAAGTTACTTTATTTGATAAAATAACATATTATGCCTAAGCCCGGAGTTAACAAATAGTAGAGCATAATATTTGGAAGATTTATGTGATGATAACTTTAGTGCTTAATCCATTATACTTATCGCAGTAGACTCCTTAATTTCTGAATCAAAACTAAGGATTAGATTCTTAAAGTATGATAATGAAATTGAAGGATCTTCTTAGATCTATCTTTAGATTTTAGAAGTACTAAAATTGCAATAAATAACTCTTGGAGAGTTAATGACTATTCTCAATGAGATAAAGTCAAAGTTTGCAATAAGGCAAGTAGCGCAAGGCGCACCTTACTTCGATATTCTAGAAACCCGAGGCTTGGCCAAAGGCTACTGGAATGTGGAAAAAGGGCAAAGGCAGAATCATTATAATCTTCTGGGAAGATAAAGGACATATCCCAAAATGTCTACCTAAACTGTGGCAAACGGGATCGCGGAAGCGTAACTACCGTTTGGACAAAGCAGACATGAAGGAATTGAAGACGAGCAAGGATCTGACTTCAAATATGTTTGTCATAATTATGTTCACTACTAGTATTAAAATTGGATTTTAGATACTTAGTGTGATACATAAATATATACTGATGTTCAAAATCTGCTATGAGCAGGATACTGACTTCAGATTGAGATTAATCTGTGAATTATAAATGGGACGAAAGTCGCTATTTTAACCGTAGATACCTAAGTTTAGGAACTACCTTCGGGTGTGTACTTAAATTAGGAAATTGTTATAATGTAACTAGTTTGACAAGAAATATTATCTCTATATCTGTGTTTAACCCGCTGCGGGTGAACCTTTATATTCTATAACACTAAAGTGTTTTATTATATAAAGATGATATTGAGATGAACACATTATATGTGAATAACAGAATTTATATTTTGAATATAAATAAATCTCAAATATATAACATGACAAACAAATAGCTCAAATTGATTTGATCAGAAGAAACTGATGTGGAATTGTTGTCTGGGACACAACTAAAACAAGAATCGTATATCCACACTTTTGAAGAGTGGGTACTCAGACTGATTTGATTCTATTCAAATAAAGTCTACGAATCTAGTTTATTGGGCAAAGTGCCTAAAACACTATTTACTTGGTAAAAGTGTAAATGCCACTGATCTGTTAACCCTAGTTCATAGTGAAGCAAGTGGGCCCATGTCTAGCTAGGCTAGATGTGGATATGAATATTTCGTGACCTCAATGGATGTGGAATCGCGTTATGGTTATGTGTTTCTTTTGAAACACAAATCGGAAACTTTTACAGTTTCGACACGAAGTAGACAAACAGATCAGCTAAAGTATTAAATCGTCACGGTAAGACCGTAATGGAAAATACTTAAGCAGTAAGTTTCTAATATACTTGAAAGAGTATAGTATTCTTACAAATAAGGACTACTTCCGGAACACTTCTGTTTGACGGTGTCTGAACTGAGTAACCGAATTTTGTTGGACATGATAAGGTTAATCATGAGTCGCTCTGAGCTACCATTTCCTTCAACAGATAAGCTTTAAACAGTACAAGAACTTATTTTGAATAAGGTTCCATAATAATTTGTTTGAAAGATTTCATATTAGATATGAACGGGAAAGAAACCGGGTTTCTCATTCCTGATAGTTTGGGTATGCTAGGCATGTGTTTGGATGATACCAAACTAGAACCCAAATTGGATAAGTGCCAATTGTAGGTTATCATAGGGATACCATAAGTATAGTACTTATACAACTCAGTAGAGAACAATTAGATTATGCTCACCATGCGGTTTTCCTGAGAGAAATACCGATATGCAGTGGTAAGTGGGAGGATAGTAAAACTCGATGAAAATCAGAGTAATACTATTCAAGGCACAGATTCCTAATGGAACACACAAATATTTCATCAAGGATGAAACTATTCCAATAATCTTCGAATACAGAAGAACCGCGTATGTCGGAGAGAGTCAGAAAACAACCTGGGGTATGGGTTTCTGATCTCACCTCATAAAGATGTCAATCTTATTAAGGCATACCAACTAACTACGTATGAGGAAGTGATACACGGTATCGACTCCATATTATGACAAAGTGTCATGAATCCGAAATGGATTCCATGTATATCAACTATGTTTGGATACTAGTTGATGTACCGCAAGGCATTGTGCCTATTGGTACTTTATAAGTCTTCAAGGAAGACATACATGGATGGCAACATACCAATGTATAAAGCTAGGCTTTTAGCGGAAAGGTATCGTTATCAATATTGTGTTGATTACGATTCAACCTTTTACCTGTTGCCATGGTAAATCCATTTGGATAATGCTTGCTACTGCTGCATGTTTCATTTATGAAATATGTCAACTTAACGGGAAAATCGCTTTCCTGAAAAGGAAACCTTTAGGAGGATGTTTTAAACATCCTGTCGATTTTTCGTACCCAAAACTAGCAAACAAGGTTTACGATTATTCGATCCATGTTTGGATTGAAGCAAGCATAGGTTCTTAGAATTATCGTTTTGATGTAATCATAATAAAGTATGATTTAATTCAAAACGAAATGATTCTTGTGTATATAAGAGGGTTAGTAGGAGCGCACTGACAGATATTATCTTATAAATAATGATAATATGTCATTTCTTGGAAATGATATTCCCATAATAAAAATCGGTGAGAGCTTGGCTTTCATGAAAAACTCTCTGAGAAATCGTACATTGAAAAATGTACGCGACCTGGTGTCTCATACGCTTTGAGCATATGGATTAAAAAATTGGCCAATCCAAGTGATAGTCACTGGATTGATGTTAAGAACATCTGTTAGTTTCTTAGAGAACTAAGGATACATTCTTAAACTATGGAGATGGAGACTTGAAGTGACTGGGATCACTGTAGTGAGTTTCCTAAACCAATTAAACAACTAAAAGTTGCAAACGGTACTAAAAAGTTTGAATAACGGATAGAGAGCTGGAAATCTTCCAAGCAAGATACTGTTACCCGAATAAACAACAAATGCGGGTTATTGCTGCAGCTGAGGCAGCAATAGAAGCCTTCTGGGTCGATAATAATCTAATTAGATTAGATATAATTCTGTTAGCAGCTGAGCTATGTGTCAGTACAGGCTAAAGAATTAATGGTCTCATCAACGATCCAGATACATACTTCGACTATTCATCTGATTTATTCGAATCATACATCGTGGCGATGTGATGATCGAATAAATCGCATCAGATGATAATCATAAAAATCCACTGACGAAAGCTTTTCTCAGCAATTTGAGCCAACCGTACATAGTTCGGGTGTCAGAAACTCGAGTGACTGGCTATAGGCCAAGTGGGAGATTGTTGTACAATTATGACCCATAGCGTCACTATTTGTACAGATCATTGTGTTGTTGTACAAATTAACTATGTGACAAAGGAGATTGCACTCTTATCATTTGTGATTAGATCACCAATATATATAAATGATAGGAGGTCCCTGTGATTTGTTCCTGGATTGAGAATGATATGAGGCAGTATCAGTCCACGAAGGATAACTCATTAAATATCCCTAGTCAGAGTATTATCGAGATTGGACATCGATAAATACGTAAAATACTAGTATTACACTTGTGCGCGTTGTGAGGGCACAACTGCATAGTTCTCATATATTTTGGTATAAGATACTCATGCAAGTGTAATAGGAGGCTGTGTTTTACCGATGGTACGGGAAACATCTTCGCTCTGAATAGACCCCCTCGGAATTCCATTGGTAGTATGATTATGTGTCTATGGAAGTCCGAAATCAGGGTAGGTGTATTTGGTCTTAACTTGAGACTTGCACCGCTAACACTTGCGACAATCAATATACTTTGGTTGCGGTCGTCCAGGACTTTAACAGGTTCTATGTATGCCAATGCTGGGTATATTGAGAATCGTAGTGTTTGGGTGTGATGTCAAGACGGAAGTATCACTCCAGTCATAGTGGAGATGATGGTCACGTAGGATACAGAACTGGTTCTCTTAAATGCTGTAGCTATCGGGATAAAATGACAAGGTCATGTTTATCCGATTATAGAGTTACCAGACATCCGACATGTGCTTCGTACGGGGCAGACATTATTCCAGCCCCGGGCCTAGCATGTGATCAACCGATACTGGACAGAAATACGCAATACTAAGTGTACTACGCCTGATATAAATCCTATATTCTTGTAAGGATATTTTCGGAGAATTGGGTAGGCCTGGCGCTTTACTAGAAGCCAACCCTTTCTTGTAAATCGGTAAAACGTAGTACTTGGTACTTACGTGTTGGATAGTCCGACGACCGAATTTACTGCCAACATATCTGGGGATCTCATGGGTCGTTTCCCAAAGATTCACCGATGACGTATGACTCGCACTTTTAATTAATCTGGGATTAATTGGATGAGAGAGAAAATTAATCTATGATTAATTGTGGAGATATTTTATCTGGGATAAAATATCAATGAAAGAGAGATAACGATTAATTTGGAATTAATCGGTTAAATTAATATATTCGATATATTAAACGAAATTGGATTTTGACGCAGAATTAAAATTAGATTTTAATTCGGGCGAACGAATTAATTTAGAATTAATTCGTAAGCGACGTGAATAGTGATTTCGCTAGGCGCAATCATTTAATTACGACGCAACGAAAAGCCCAAGATTATTTGTGAGCGCATTCGCATTTCGAATTCGAGTGCGGCACGCAAGTCACATCAAGCGTCAAATTGTAAATCGCATTAAGTGTCAAATCATTTGTCACTTTGAGTGATGTGACAACTTGTCACTTGATTTGATTGATTGATGTGAGTTGATGTTTGAGTGTTTGACACTCAAGTGTGATGGTTGATGTGAGTTGTTGTATTAATTAAAAGGCTATTTACCTTTATTTGATATAGGTATTTGAATTTTAATTATTTTGGTATTAGATACACATTTGGTAATACAACACACACAACTTCTTCTCTCTCTTTATTCTCTTCATCCTCACGCCCATGGATGGCCAAATTGCTCACTGGTTTCTGTCAAAAGCCGTGAGTAAGGGAAGCAAGTGTGATGGTTTTGCGGCAAAATCATCGAGAGCTAGCACTCCAAGAGACATGCGAAGGTGATAGGGAAGTCCACCCATGAGCCGGGAATCAAATCACGAAGCTTGGAGCTTGATGAAGATACTCAAAAGCCGAAAATAGGGACTGGTTGCACTGCCACTGCCGAGTCCATTGCCACGTAGAAAATAAAGTTTTGTTGCTTGCCGCGTCGCTCAACCGATCGATGTAAGTATTCCGCAACTTCGTTGATTTGTATTTACACATGTTTCATGCTTGTTTATGATCTTGGGACCTTAATAGAAACCAACAGGAAATACTTACTAAATTCCAAGCTTTTCTTTGATTTTTCTTTTCCTTTCTCTCTACCTTCTTTGCTTTGTTTTAATGGAGTTTTGATAAAATGTATTAGGTTTTTACAACCCTAAAATAAAAGAAACAATATATACTTGCTCACATCTTGCCTTGGCCGAATTTGGCTAGGGAAAATATCAAGACATTTTCTTTTCATTTCATTTGAATTTCAATTTGCCAACTTGTTAAAATGATCATTACACTTTAATGATATTTTCAACCAAGTCAAAAATTGCAACTTAGCCATTAAAAAATATCATAACTTTAAAATATTATACTTTTTTTATTTAATCATTTAATAATTAATTAATTAATTAATTACAAATATATGATATATGTATAATATTTACATTAAATATTAAATACATATATTCATTTATGATATTAGTCAAATATCTCAATTTGAAAATTAATTAATGTGTATTTGAATTAATCAAGTATTAAATGCAAATACACAAAAATTAAGTAAATGACTATCGGGTCCCTTTACATGTTTTGCGTTTATCCTTTAAACGAATTTATAATAATCAATATTATTTATAAATATTTCCATAGTGCTCTACGAGTATATTGAAGGAGTCTGATAGGGGTGAATCCGGTAACGCAGCGGAAGCGGTGAAAATCCGATTTTCAGATTTCAAAACTTTTTCTCGGATTAATTAAATAAACATATTTATTTAATAACCCAATAATCAAATAATGAAATAAAATTTCAATTGAATCAATTCAAGTGAAATTACCAAATTACCCTTATGTGGTATTTTTGTCCGTTTTAGTCCGAAATTGATCCAATCAATTTTGAATGATTCTAAATCATTTCTAGGATGAATAATCATGCTCAAAACGTCAAAACACCATAGGACACAAAAACCCAAATTTCTTGTCCAAGGCCGAGAGCCTCCAAATGGGGGGGTATTGACCATTTGGTCATTTCATG
>SKCR01013579.1:0-16963 GCA_019454045.1 Zanthoxylum bungeanum
TTTTGCCCTGTTCAGATTATGGGGATGCTCTTTGCACATTTGAAAGGAGTTGCAGAGAAAAATTTGGAAATGCCTGTTGTCGATTGTGTTATTGGGGTTCCATCATACTTTACAGATTTGCAGAGACGAGAGTATTTGAATGCTGCTTCTATTGCTGGATTGAGGCCTTTTAGATTGATACATGACTGTACTGCAACTGCTCTTGGTTACGGAATTTATAAAACAGATTTTGCTGATGGGGGAAAATCTTATGTTGCATTTGTTGACATTGGTCATTCTGATACGCAGGTCTCCATTGTATTGTTTAAAGCTGGGCATATGAAGGTTCTGTCACATGCTTTTGATAGCAGTTTGGGAGGGAGAGACTTTGATGATGTGTTGTTTGGTTATTTTGCAGCACAGTTTAAGGAGCGGTACAATATAAATGTGTACTCTAATGTCAGGTCATGTTTTAGGTTAAGGGCCGCATGTGAGAAGTTGAAGAAGGTTCTAAGTGCAAACGCTGAGGCGCCTTTAAATATTGAGTGTTTGATGGATGAGAAAGATGTTAAAGGTTTTATTAAGAGGGAAGAGTTTGAGGGGCTTGCTTCAGGATTAATGGAGAGGATCGCTTTTCCTTGTAGAAAAGCTTTAGCTGATGCTGGCTTGGATGTGGACCATATCCATTCTGTCGAGGTTGTCGGGTCTGGGTCGAGGATACCAGCCATTACTAGATTGCTAGCTTCTTTATTTGGGAGAGAACCCAGGCGGTCACTGAATGGAAGTGAAAGTGTGGCACGTGGATGTGCACTCCAGTGTGCAATGCTCAGTCCAGCTTTCCGGGTCAGAGAATATGAGGTATTTGGAAATAATTATCAGTTCTTGGCCTGCTTTTGCCAGTCAATTGTATGTTGTTGGTTTTTTCTTACTCTTAGGTCATGGACATGTTAATTACTTAAAGGTCACAATGACAGTCAAATCACTTAAGAGAAAAAATGAAATTTGCTTTGCTTTAAGCTTAAGAACTATTGACCACTCACTGTGTTTTTCATTTATAACTTCCCCCAATTTATTGACATATTATGAAGTAAAGAAAATGATGTACTTAAGAAGAAATTTAATTATTGACCTTTCCGTTGTGGCAACAGTTACGTGTCTCTTATGTTAAGAGAATTTCCTGAACATTGCCTAGAAGTTATGTGGAGCCAAAGTGTGAAAATGGTATACAGCTCTTGTTATAAATAAGCACTAAAATTTGAACTGCTCCTTTTTCTTGCACTTTTTGGTTGAAAACTGAACGAATCTTTGAAAACTTGTAACTAATCTTGTGCTTAGTGCAAGTAATTTTCAGAAAATTGTCAGCTATTCAGCCTCAAATCTGATTATGTTGTTTGCAGAAACTCCTTTCATCTTCCCCTATATTCTCCATTAGTATAAACATAAAAGTTTGTTTTTGCCCTTCTGCATGTTCTTGCATATGCAAATCATTGACTTTTTTGGTAATATTAATTCATGGTCTTGTGCAGGTTCAAGATTGTAATCCTTTCTCCATAGGGATCTCATCAGATGAAGGTCCAATTTGCACAGGATCAAATCCCAGTGTAGTGTTTCCTAAAGGCCAGCCCATTCCAAGTGTTAAAGTTTTGACACTTCAGCGGAGTAGTTTGTTCCACTTGGAATTATTCTACACAGATCCAAATGAATTGCCACCTGGTGTATCTTCAAAAATTAGTTGCTTCACTGTAAGTGTAATACTGTAATTTGAAGAGATTTGGAGTTGTTTCACTTTTTTCATAGGTAAAGACATGCAGGAGTGCTTACAAGTATCTCCGTTATTCAATTTATATATGTCATTCGGATATCCATTGTGCTACTCATAGTATTGGATGTAACTTTTATGAGTGGATTACAGTGGTTTCTTAGTTCCTGAGTCATTGCTTATGTAGATTGGCCCTTTTCAAGGATCTCACAATGAAAACGCAAGGGTTAAAGTCACAGTTAAATTAAATCTCCATGGGATTGTCACTGTTGAGTCAGCTTGGGTAAGTAAGAAGTTTCATTTTCATCTGTCATCTTGCTAAGTCTTCAATTTCTTGGAGTGTTTACCATATGATGTACATTTATTACTTTTCAGTTGATCGAAAGTCATGGAAACAATCCAGTTACAAAGCACAATGCTCATTCAAAAATGGACAAAATGGAGTCTGAAGTTATTTCTGTTGATTCCTCTACAACGGTTGAAGATGTGGAAGATAGCACCTCTGTACAGTCCAAATCATCTCATTCTTCGGTAAGTTTCCTGCCAATCTCATCTTTCTTGTGCATTGATCTGGTGCTGCATCTCATCACTTGATTCTCACCTTCCTCTGTGTAGGGGAACAGGAAATAGTTCTGTTTATCTGATAATTTTAACTTTAAATTGTCGACACATGAGGACATTTCCCTATAATTTATTTTTGGTTGCCGATAAATTCTTAGGAGTAGAATTTATATTTGAGGATTCTTAGGGAACAAGACATTGGAGTAGAAGTATTATGTAATCTGTGTTTCATGCAGGCTGACAATTTGGTAAGAGATAAAGCCGGCAGGAGACTTGATATATCAATCAGTGAGAATATATATGGTGGAATGACCAAACCTGAGCTTGCCCTGGCGAAAGAGACAGAACATCTGTTGGCCCAACAGGACGTAAATATGGAACAAACTAAAAACAAGAAAAATGCCTTGGAATCATATGTCTATGAGATGCGGAATAAGGTATAAATTGACATTTCAAAAATACAGATTTTCGTCATCCCAATCTATAAAGAAATTACATTTTGAATCAACCTGCTTTATTGTGTAGCAAAACTTATTTGATTTTCATATGCACTCAAGGATTGCAGTTAATTCTGCTGCATCTAAGAACTCAGTGATAGTATTCAGCTGTGTTTATGAAATATGTCATTTATAAAATTTATGTGATGCACAGCCAGATGGCTATGTAATTAAGCTGCATCACTCATATTTTCAAGTAAGAAAAATGATAAATGTACAAAGGGGTGACAAAAACTAATTATAAAGTATACGTATTGTGCTTTTAAAAATGCTTTTTAACAGCATAGTACATGTATTTATAATTAATTTTTTACATCCTTTTGTCACCCCTTTGTACATATATCACTACTTTTTTAACTAATAACATTTTAAAGTTTCATTATGTCTGGTGTAGATGTGGAAAATATACGATTACGAATCATGTTGTCGAGTCATTTCAAGATTTCAACTTTCAATGATGTGAAATATATAAAAATTTAGAATCTTGACTCTAATCAAACTCGTTAAAGTTTTTGTTATTGGTTTCACGTGTTTGTACTGGCTTCTGATACCATGTTGTATTTCTGAATAGCTTTTCAACACGTATCGAAGCTTTGCATCAGATAAGGAGAGAGAAGGTATATCCAGGAGCCTCCAGCAGACAGAGGAGTGGCTTTATGATGATGGTGATGATGAAACTGTAAACACCTATGCCTCAAAACTGGAGGATCTCAAGAAGGTGAGTGACATTTTTCCGGATCTCAAGTTTTCCCTTTAATCTTTCTTTTCCGTCATTTTATGTTCCAATGTTTTTGTCTAGTTGGTGGATCCAATTGAAAATCGATATAAAGATGGAGAAGCACGTGCACAAGCTACAAGAGATTTGTTGCAATGCATAGTAGAGTATCGGACAGCTGTTGGTTCTCTTCCAACTGAGAAGCGAGAATTGGTATTGTAACTATTATGCCATAGTGAAAACAATATATGTAATTCCATTCTGGATAATTTCTTCAATGATGTCATTTTCCATGTTCAGATCATTAGTGAGTGCTATAAAGCGGAGCAGTGGCTGAGGGAGATATCCCAACAACAAGATTCCTTACCCAAGACCACTGACCCGGTCTTATGGTCAAGTGACATCAAGAGAAGAACAGAGGAACTGAAATTGTACTATTCTTGTGCATTTGCTTTTCATTTTATAAAATTCATGATTTTATTGTATACCCCGTCTTAATTTATAAATCCTTTGTAGATATTAATCATGCATTGCATCAATTATAAATTCACCATTGTTTGCTTTCAATGATCCTTATTTTATTTTTTAGCATTCACTTATTTTTATTCATGTATTTCAGGAAGTGCGAGCATATATGGAGAGGTAAGACTCCAGATGCCAAGAGTCCAGAGCAGCAAAGATAGTTTCAAGAGATGAGCTTCTCCGAGAGTCGCTTTAACCCAGAAGCTGTTTATTTATATATTTATGGCACCGAAGGAAAAGCTTTCACTAATATCTAATGCTTTTCTTGTCCTCATTTTTCCTTGTAGGATTTTAAGTTGTCAATGTCAATACTTATTCCATAGGATATAGTTGTTAAGGGGGAAAAGTTACTCTATTGAAATGAGAAATATGCTAACATCGATTACAGTCGAGTTGCTTCTAGTCTATACACTAGACTACAGAGCAACATGCTTTTAGTTTTGGTTTTATGTATATTTGAAATTTGATAAATTTTGCAAATGTTTCACTGCCAATGTTTAAAATACGGGGCGGCGCCTCGAGGCGCGAGGCGGACCTCCTCGAGGCGGTGAGGCGGGCGCCTCGATCCGAAAATCGGAAAAACAATCCAAAATACATTCATTTCTTCATAATTCATAGTATGTTCAAAAAACTATTGATAAGTAATCCAAAATACATTACTTTCTTCATAATTCATAGTATGTTCAAAAAATTATTGATAACTAATCCCTAAATAAGTTATCATTAGTGTCTAGCGGCATGAAGCTTGGGTCAAAATCTATGTCATCATCAGATGGGTCATCATCCAAAGAACCTCCTTCACTTGTATTGTCTTCATCCACTAATTGTGGAGCTTTCCCTTTCCCTAACAAATAACATAAGTCGTATTATTTTTATTTGATTATATAAATTGTATTATTGTACAAGATTACTTATTTTGGTCTCTGCTCCTTTTTTGTGCAAGTGCTCTACTGCCACTCAGTTGTTCAATGGAAAGAAGCGTTTTGGAAGCCCAAAACGTCGTCGTTTCATTTTAGAAAATTTTTTTTTTAAAAAAAAACCTCTGCTGGTGAGGCGGCCGCCTCACCCCGATTTTGCGTGAGGCGGCCGCCTCACTAGCAGAGAGGCGGGCGCCTCAGAAAAACCGCATAAGGCGGCCGCCTCGACCGTTTTTTAAACACTGTTCACTGCTTATGTAATGTTAACATATGTTTTGATAATTTTTTCGAAATGTTTTGATTGGTTGTTCTTCATTTCTAGCCCTCCTGTCTTTTCTTTCTGGGGTTGCATTTATGCAGTCCAGAAGGTAGAGCAACCATTTAATGGATGCTTATGTCCTCCAACTTTCCGCAAATGTAAATAATTCATGAGATAACAGAAAGGCAGTACCAAAAACATCAACATTAGATGTTTATATGGGTACCTGTCTATATTGTCTATAAGCCATTTGACCTGACAATTCCTGCCCACGGATTCAGCAGCATAAGCTGTAAAATAATCAGAAGCACTGATGATATGGAGTCACTGTCTTAATAATCTAAGTCAGTCCTAAGAAACAATCAGCAGTACCAAGTAAATGAAAACTATCTGCTGATGATTAACTGAGAATTGGGCATGATACCCAAGGGTATCAAATATCCTTATGGTTCAAACATGCAACTTTGAGTATTGAATATGTAACTTTGAGCATTAACATGCAAATTATACCAATAAACATGCAACTAATTTTATATTTTATAAAGTTTCATATTTATTGATACAGTTTGTATATTTAATGTTCTAAATTACATATTGAATGCTCAAAGTTGCATGTTTGTACTCAAAAGTATTTGATACCCTTTGGTATTGTAGACAAGCCCACATAATTGACATCTTTTAAAGCAAATTTGCTGTTACAATATTCATGCTCACATTCATTCATTCCTTCTAGAGATGTATACCACAACATCAAATTACCAATGTATAGCACTTTATTTATTAGAATGCAAATAGGGAAATCAGAGTGATAAATGATAATTTTATAAAACTCATTAATGGGTCATTGACATTTTTTATAATTTCCCTAACATAAAATGAATGATTAGATATAATTGTCAAAATTATAATTAAAAAAAAATAATTAGTTAAATAGATATTTGATCATTTTTTGAAATTTGAAGTTAGCGTGAAGGTTTACCGTTCTATAATATTTGTATATTTCCTATTGGATGACAAAGTAACTAAAATTTTTATATAATTTCTTGAATAAAGAGTGAGGCTGAAATGGCAATTTGTTTGATCGAAGATTGAGAATTGACAATTGTGAAAATCTTTTCCCCATGGCCAATGTCAAGGTACCCAAGGACAAAACATGTAATTTTTAGTATTGGACATGCAACTTAAACCATTAAACGTATAAACTCTACCAATAAATATACAACTAATTTCATGTTTTGAAAAGTTTCATGTTTATTGACAGAGTTTACATGTTTAATGATTTAAATTGCATGTTTATTGATAAAAGTTACATGTTTGACCCAATAATATCAAATACCCTTGGGTACTATAGATGAGCCCCCATCCATATAGGGATGTTGCCGACAAAGTCATTTTCACTTGTGTCAATGGCCACCAACTCAGTACAATTCTTGAATGTCAGGAAAAACAGTGGGGACTCTAGTTTTGAGGCATGTTATATTATTTTAAAATAATATTTATCCCATTATGTGTTGTAAGGGTTGTAAGCAGATTTACTTTAGGATGTAACAAAACTTTTAGAGATGTAACACAATACTTTGTAGAATCCCTACTATAGAATTTTAAAGGAAAATATGTTATGTAATATAAACAAATTTGTGCTCTATATATTGACAATAAAAAATTGCCTCCAAAAGACATACTTTTTAATTATGCTTTTTCGCATCAGCGTCCTATTGTCGCGCCAATGAGAAATCATTGTAGTGATAATATGCACAAGTATCTCATTGTCGCGATAATATGCATGAACAATTCATTGTCGCACCATAAGTATCCATTGTAGCGATAATATAAGTCAAAATGCTATTTTGCATCAGGGTCTCATTGTCGAGCCAATGAAAAACCATTGTCGCAACAATATTAGTTAGAATGTTCTTTATGTCTTAAGGTCTCATTGTCGCGACAATGGAAGTCAAAATGCATTTTTTGCACCAGAGGACACGAAATTAGTTTTTTCGATTAACTTTGCTTTTGAATTTCATTTTCCTTTTGGGGGCTTTGCCCCATCGACCCACCTTGACTTATCCGGACAGGTCGATCCCCTATCCGTCAACGTATGGGGATAACCGAACCATTGTATATTTATGCCCTTCATATTTTATAATATCTTACATTAATAAATTAATCATTCTTTGTTGAATATATATCTAAATTCGATAACATTGAATAACTCAAGAATTACCCCAAACAATATGCGTTATTGCGAAGGTTCAGTGACCAAACAGAACTTGAATTTCGCATTGAAATTGGAAGACTTTCAGTAAATTTATTACGACTTAAATTCAAGCCATTCAAGTTAGGCATCTTCATCTAACAATCTGGTATTTCTCATGGTAAAATATTTTCACCAAGCTTCAGAAATAGAATGATGTTTTATTGATGGTGGTTTTTTATTTCAAGTAAGGTTCAAGTACCAAGAAGGGGTAGGTTAGAGATTTATACTTAGCCAAAAGTGGGTGATAAAGGCCTAAGAGCCCAGAAAAAGATAGAGAGACCCGACCTCATTGTACAAAGAAGAAATCCCGAGAACAGAGCATTTTGGGGATGAAGCGAGTTGTAATGCCGACCCGACTACATGAAGGGTATTGATTTGGGGTTTTCTGAGAGTTAGAATAGCCCGACCCGATGAGGTCATTGTTTGAGAACCTGGCCTGTTTGAAAGAGCTGAAGAGATATTTGATCAGTATCATCTGCCTCGTTGCGCTGACCCGAGGAATGAAGATGGGATCACTGACTGACCAATATTGGAGTCGTGTGACGTATGCCCTACTTGGGAAGGTGTGGTTCCAGAAGGCTAATGATGACATAGGGAAAACAGTGGTCCATAATATTCGTAGGCCCTGCCAGCCGCCATAGGCCGGTGTAGTGACAGAATAATGGTAGAGCAGAACCGCCATAGGCCGCCAGAGGTCGGTATAGTAGCAGAAGAATGAACTCATTTGATTGGCTAGATTATGGCAATTGGGGGTGGCAACAACTATAATGATGACCTTGTGACATTGGCTGATATCATAGTTAGTGGAACATTATTTGAAGCCTATATAAAAGGGTTGAAGACACAAAATCAAGGATGGGTAATTTTTACATTTCACTACTTGAAAAAATTTAGAGCACATGAATTAGAGATAAAAAGAGAAATATGGTCAGTTATCCGATCACTTGTTAGAATTGTAATGGGCTTGTATAAGACCTTATGTGTTTTATCAATGAGTTCATTTCCCCGTTTGTAGATCGAGTCGGTCTTGACCCCGAGCGGTAATAAAATATCCCTCTCTCCCCCGTGGATGTAGGTATAAGCCACTCTCCGTCGAAGCACGTAAATTTTGTGTTTATCTTGACAGCTTGTTAAGTTTGTGTGGTTCCCTATTAACCAAACATATTCACTTGAGGGAGGTTTGTTCGAAGGGTGAATTCTCTTGTTTTCCATTAGAACGAAAAACAGCCGTCAATAGTTAGGACCGTCTATGGGGATCAGTCTAAAAAATGATACAACACACTAAGATGATGGCAGGAGACAGAATCATAGAGCTCCGGAGGTTTCAATAACGGAATGGATGTAGAAGATGGAGGAAAATTTACATGTGGAAATGGAAAAGGCTAGAGAAGAAATGAAGGCTACTCAAACCTTTATGATGACCATGATGGAAAAAATAGAGAAGTTGGAGAAGAGATCAGCAGAACAAGCTCATGCGGTACCTAGTATTAGAAGGGAATAAATCGGTACTGGGAAGAGAATAGTTGGTGAAGAAATTACTGGGATGAGAAACCCACTCAAAATGAGGTCAGCGGTCATAGTCAGCGAAGCACCAGTAGAAGAGGCTCGGGAGAGGCATGATGATAGGAGAACACTTGAATCATACAACAATAGCCCTTATTTTTTGGAGAGTGATTTGGGGAGTTATCATGAGCAATGGTGTATGGCTCCGATTAGGAAGAGATATCACCCTCTGAGAATGTATTATAAGGAAACCTCCAGTAAAAGGAATGAGGATACCGATGGTCATTTGAGGGACTGGTTCCAATAAGAGATGAGAATATGAGAGATGAGCACGCGATGAGGTGCTCGAGATGGTCAAGATCAGGATACAACATCCTTATCCATAAAGAAAGTATCAAACCTGGAGTTCTCGAGGAGGTTATCCATGCCCGCAATGGATGTCTACAAGGGAAATATAGACCCTAAGTCCCATATTGAAAAGTTCATCTTACTGATGGAGATCCAAGGCATGGTTGGGGAAGTAGTCAACAAGGAATTTACGGATCCAAACTGCCTCTTTTGCTGCTTTAGCTGCAGCAATATACTCCGCTTCTATTGTTGAATCGGCAACAGTCTCTTGCTTGGAAGATTTCCAGCTTACTGCTCTGTTATTCAAACAAAATATGTACCCGGATTGCGACTTGCAGTCGTCTTTATCGGTTTGGAAACTTGCATCGGTATACCCAGTTACCTCAAGTTCTCCATCTCCATAGATTAAGAAAACATCGTTAGTTCGTCTAGGATACTTAAGGATATTCTTAACCGACATCCAGTGACCATCACCTGGATCGGCCTGATAGCGACTACACATGCTCAAAGCATACGAGACATCAGGTCGCGTACATATCATGGCATACATGATCGATCCGACTGCCAATACGAATGGTATCCGACTCATGTTGTCTCTCTCATCTTGAGTTTTAGGACACATGTCCTTAGATAGAGTGACGCCATGTGACACTGGCAACAGTCTCCTCTTGGACTGATCCATGTTGAATCTCTTCAACACTTTGTCAATGTACGTACTCTGGGAGAGTCCAAGCAGCTTTCTAGATCTATCCCGGTAGATCTTTATTCCTAGAATAAAGGTTGCTTCTCCCAGATCCTTCATGGATAATTTTAATGAAAGCCAAGCTTTCACCGATGTTAACATGGGAATGTCATTGCCAATAAGCAATACATCATCAACGTAAAGGACAATGAATGTCAGTGCCCTCCCATTAACCTTCTTATATACACAACGATCATCCTCGTTTTGAACGAAATCAAATTCTTTTATGATCTCATCAAAACGTTGGTTCCAAGAACGCGATGCTTGCTTCAATCCATAAATGGATCGATTTAACTTAAAACCTTGTTTGCAAGTCTTGGTACGACAAAACCATCAGGTTGTTGCATATAAACATCCTCCAAAAGGTTTCCGTTAAGGAAAGCGATTTTAACGTCCATCTGCCATATCTCGTAATCGAAATATGCAGCAATAACAAGCATTATCCTAATGGATTTAATCATGGCAACTGGTGAAAAAGATTCGTCGTAATCGACACCATGTCGTTGACGATACCCTTTCGCTACAAGCCTAACTTTGTACGTTTGAACGTTGCCATCCATGTCAGTCTTCCTCTTAAAGACCCATTTGCAACCAATAGGCTTTACGCCTTCTGGTGCATCAACCAGTGTCCAAACTTGGTTGGTGTACATGGAATCCAATTCGGAATTCATGGCATCTTGCCATAAACCGGAGTCGATACCTTGTATCGCTTCCTCATACGTAGTCGTCTCGTCTTCCTCAATAAGATTAATATCCACATGAGGTGAGATCAGAAACCTATACCTCTCAAGTTATTTTCTGACTCTCTCCGACCTACACGGTCTTGTGTATTCGAAGATTGTGGTACAGTCTCATCCATGATGGACTGTTATATTTCCGTTAAGGATTCTGTGCCAGTAAAGTATCACTCCGATTTTCATCGAGTTCTACTTTTCCCACTTATCACTGCATTTAGGAATTCCTTCTCAAGGAAAACCGCATGTAGAGCAACAAATACTTTGTTCTCTTGTGGGTGATAGAAGTAATATCCTTTGGTTTCCTTAGGATATTCTACAAATAGGCACATTTATCCATTTGGGTTCTAGTTTGGTACCTTCCAAACGTTTGACGTATGCCCAGCAACCCCAAATCTTCAGGAATGAGAAACCCGTCTCTTCCTGTCCATATTTCATACGGAGTCTGTTGAACAGACTTTGACGAAACCTTATTCAAAATAAGTATTCCACTGTTCAATGCATATCCCTAGAAGGAAATAGGTAGCTCTGTGTGACTCATCATAGACCTTACCATGTCTTAACAAAGTTCAGTTTCTCCGTTCGGACACACTGTTTAATTGCGGTGTTCCGGGAGGAGTCCACTGTGAAAGAATACCATATTCTTTCAAGTAATCAAGAAACTCATTGCTCAAGTATTCGCCACCATGGTCCGACCGTAATGTCTTAATACTTTGCCGGTCTGTTTTTCTACTTCGTGTCGAAATTCTTTGAATTTCTCAAAAGTTTCCGACTTGTGTCTTATAAGATACACATAACCATAACGCGATGCATTATCCGTAAAGGTTACGAAGTATTCATATCCACCTCTAGCCTAGCTAGACATGGGCCCACAAACGTCACTATGAACAAGGGCTAACAGTTCGGTGGCACGTGCACCTTTACGCTAAAAGGTGATTTAGGCATCTTGCCTAATAAACAAGATTCACAGACGTCATATGAATTTGGAACAAATCCGTCCAAGTACCACACTCTTCGAAAGTGTGGATATACGTGTCTTGTTTACGTGTCCCAGACGACAATGCCACATGTAAGTTTCACATCTTTGTTACTTACTTTAAGCCTTTTGTTTGTTACATTATATGTTTGAGATTGATTCATATTCAAAATATATAGACCATATTTACACTAGCAGTGCAAATTTCCATATCATTTTTATACATAAAACACCCAATGTTTCTAAATACAAAAGTATACCCACATTGGGCTAACATAGATATAGAAATAATATTCCTAGTCAAACTAGGTACATAATAACAGTCTGTAAGTTTAAGTACATGCCCCGAGGGCAGTTCCAAAACAAAAGTGCCAACGGCCAAAATGGCGACCTGTGTCCCATTTCCAACGCGGAGGTCAATCTCTCCTGAGGCCAGTCTCCTGCTAATCTGCAGATCCTGCACATCAGTACATATATGAGTTCCACAACCGGAATCAAAAATCCAATTTTTAAAACTAGTAGTAGACATGTTTATTTCTATAACAAACATACCTGAAGCCGGTGTCTTGCCCGCTTTGATTTCCTTCATATGTGCCTTGTACTCGTGGCAGTCATGTTTCCAGTGACCCCGCTTCCCGGAGAGACAAACATATTGGGATTTGTCCTTAGGTTTCCCAGAACCCTTTGACGATTTGGCCTTGCCCTTCTTCTTATGTTTCTTCTTCTTAACTCCTCCAGTCGCCTTGGGCCAAGCCCTCGGAGTCTGAGATGTTGAAGCAAAGTGCGCCTCACGCTTCTTGCCCTTAAGGAGCTCATTTTCTGCCTCACGCAGAGTGGACAACAACTCTCCAAGAGTTTGGTCTTGGTTCAACATGTTGTAGTTCATGATGAACCCACTCAAAGTGTCGGGGAGAGATTGTAGGATCAAATCTACTGAAGTCTCAGCCTCGAAGACTATACCCATCTGTCCGAGCTGCTCAATGTTAGCAATCATCTGTGACACATGGTGCTCAACAGACGTACCCTCTGACATTCGAGCGCGGAAAAGATTCTTCTGCAACTCATATCTTTGCGATCTAAGGTTAGATCGGTGAAGATCATGCAACTTCGCCATCATCTCATAGGGATCCAATCCCTTATTTTGACGATGGAATTGCGGAGTCATAGCGACAAGCATTACCGATTGAGCAGTCGCATTGTCATCGCTATGAGTCTTCCAATGCTCTAGCTCAAGCAACTGATCAGGTCGGGGCTCTTAGGCCGAGAGGTCGCTCTATAGTGTAGAGTAGAGTAACTTCTCGGATCCCAGAACAATTTTGAGATTCATATCCCACCTCCTTGAAAGTTTGTGCCATTAAAGACGTTGTCGCCCATGACAATATCCCTAACTTAACTTTCCTGTCATCTTTAACCGCAATAGTCCAACTATTCGATTAACGATGTTTGGGTACAGTCTAACTGTTACAAGAAAAATAATAATATATTAGTCCAACTAATAAAATAATTGACGAAATAATTTGAAAGCGCGTAAAACTAAGTATTTGAACGAAATTGCAAATTCAATACTAGCCTCCCACTATTTTTTGGCGAGCCTCTAACCCTCTGTTGAGTACTCGGGAAACCTAGTTTCCTAGTGGGCTAGGATCCCGTTAAATAACACACAACCTTGAATTTGGCCAACAAGCTGTATGATATTTAACTAGGTAGATCTCTAATATCAATTGGATCTCATCCAATTCCTAGATCCGGTAGGTGGACCTCCAAGTCCGAAACATATATACAATATATATGCTAATATATCCAATATATTTTCCTAACATTTTCCTCTGAATCAACTAAGCCTTGGCTTTGGCACAACAAGCTTAATGATTCCAGTTAAGCGGGACCTATTGACTTTGGAAAGCTTCGTAATCGATGTCGATGGACAAGAAATTATCTTGACTTTGGCCAACAAATCACAACTTGGACAAGACATGCGATATGGAACAAAGCCTTCATGATTCAAACACATCCCGATTGACAAAGGTCTTGACTTTGGCCAACAAACCAGTGCCAATCTTGGATCTTGAGTAAGAATCACTCAATGGAAGGAAAACACTTAATATTTATTGAGGGTTTTTCGCGTAAATTGGCAACCAATTTATTATCTTTGTTAGGTCTCATCATACACCCTTAAGCATGCATTCTAAAAGCATAATAAGGCGCAGAAATAAATTAATAATGATATGCGGATGGATATCTCACAGATTGTTCCTAGAACAAATCACTCCATTTCCTCTCCCCGACTAGCACTATTCTTACTTCTACCCAATTACATAATACAATTAAAGAAACCTCATTAACATTGAGGGGAATTAGGTGAGAAGAGAATTACAAAGAATCAAGAGAGATAAGGCTGGACACGCAGGTCCAATTTAATAAATTCTAAATTTACAACAATTTCCAAAATTGCCCTTTCCCTTCTAATTTTTATCCGATATACATTATTCATTCAACACATCCATGTATTCACACAAAGCATGTTATTCAATCAATATCATCCAATTAATTAATCTTTGAATTAAATGATCATCCAATGTTCAAACAACGATTTGATTTTACGCGAGTCCAACTCGTTTGAGAATAAGTACTCAAAGTACGAATTCTTGAATTATATCGAACTACAATTTAAATCTAATTTAATTCGTATTCATAATAATTTCATATTTAATTCTAAATTAAATAACTACACTTTTTAATGTGCCTTTACGACTTAGATTCCAAATCTAATCTAAATGGGTCTCAAAGCCCAATTAACATCCAATGTAGTTTAAATAAAGTCCAATGGGCTTTCAATTAATTTCTTAAGGCATGGAATTTGGTCAATATGGGTCAAACCCAAATACCAAAGCCCAATTAAGGAATCACCCTTATTTGTCAAGAAACCAATTTAGGCCCATTAGGCCCAATTAAATATTAAAAGGTCCATTAGTTATATTTGGACTTAATGGAGTGGTTTAGGCCCAATTTGGATCCAATCCAATTGACCCAAACCTTCTTGGCCCAACCAAGCCCATTAGGCCCAAATACAACATCTTAAGCCCAATTCTAAATTAAGCCCAACTAAATAAATTTTAAAATTCCAAATTTCATAATTTAATTAATTAAAGTGTATTACATTAATTAATTATCTAAATTAACATTTCCAAAATATTAATTTAATCAATTAATCATGCTTTAATTTGTTCAACACATGTCCAACATTATTGAAACAAAAAATCATCTCATTTCATGCTATATAGCTCACGGCATTAGTAGGGTTTATTGTCCGATTCCGATTTCAATCCAATTGAGTCTCAAATCAACATTTCCCAAGTCTTCAAACTCATCCAATGATCAAAAGAACAAAAAATACCATGACTATTTAGGGCATATTACATTCGGCCAAGCCAACATTTTGGGCAAAACTTGATCCAATTAAATTTTCATAAAATTGATCATATATAACTCCAAGTTATCCATATACAAGCATGCTTAAACAAACAATTTGGTTAAATCATGCTCAAATCCAATTTACCCAAATTTTACCCTAATCATTTTTATGCTCAAATTAGGCTCTGATACCATTGTTGGTTTCTAAGGCATTCCCAAGATCATATTTAAGCATAAAACATGTGAATACAAAAGGAGATATGGCAGAATCATACTCACTTTGAACGGTTTTAAGATGCGTTAAATAGAAAAAATTTTCCTCCAAGAATTCGGCAAAGGTGGTCTTTGAATGTTGATCTACAAGTTCCAAGCCTTTGATCTTGATTCCAAGCTTTTGGGATGGTTTCCCTATCACCTTTGAATGATCCTTTTGAGTGCTAGCTCTCTTGAAAATTTGAAACAAATTTTCATCTTCTTCTTCCCTTAGTTTCGGCCAAAGAAGAGAGAAATGGGAGAGTGTGTTTTTCTTCCTTGAAGTGGCGTGAATGAGAGAGTAGCAAGTGAAGTGAGTTGACTTGTTTTGTATTTAAAAAATCAAAATTAGATATACCAAATATTTGGTATAAGTCAATCACATCTCTTACACAACTTGGTGAGTCATACAAGTTATCACCAACTTCACCAAAACCCATCACTTTAAAGTGACAAGTGATGTGACTAGTGATGTGACATGTGGGCCCCACTTGATTCAAAATCCGAGTGGGCCCGTGACACATCCCGGGCTCGGGTTCGCTAATTCTGAATTAACGAATTTTCCGTTGCGACGTAATTAAATCAAATTTAATTAAATAATAATGCCAAGCAAAATTACTATTCACGTCGTTAGCGAATTAATTCTAAATTAATTCGTTTGCCCGAATTAAAATCTAATTTTAATTCCGCGTCGAAATCTAATTTCGTTTAATATATCAAATATATTATTTTATCGATTAATTCCAAATTAATCATTCTCTCTCTTCAAATAGTATTTTATCCTAGATAAAATCTCTCCGTAATTAATCCCAGATTAATCATGCTCGAATCATATGTCATCGGTGAATCTTCGGGAAGCGACCCAAGAGATCCCTGGATATGTTGGTAGTAAATCCAATCGTCGGACTATCCAAACACGTACGTACCTCGTACTATGTTTTTACCGATTTACGAGACATGGTTGGCTTCTAGCAAAGCACCATGCCTACCCAATTCTCCAGAAATATTCTTAATGGAATATATAATCTATATCAGGCGTAGTATACGTAGTAATGCGTATTGAGATCCAGTATCGGATGTCACATGCAAGGCCTGGGGTTGGAATAGTGTCTGCCCCGTACGAAGCATATATCGGATTACAAGCAACTAGTCTCTTTAATCGGATAATCATGACCTTGTCATATTATCCTGATGGTTGCAACCATTTAGAGTACCAGTTTTGTATCCCTGCGTGATCATTATCTCCATATGACTGAAGTGATACTTCCTTCTTGACATCACACCCACACTACGATTCTCAATAAACCCAGAAGAGGCGTACACAGAACCTATTAAAGTCCCGGACGACCAAAACCGTCTTGAATGGTTCGAGAACTTTCAATATGTTTCTGATGAAACACAAATAGAATATTTTGAATGGTTCAAAGATTTTCTATTTGAAGTGTTGAAAGCTATAAAATTCATCGTGAATCTTTGAATTGTTCAAAGATGTTTGATCATATCAAACATATGAATTTAAGGTAATTAGTTCTAA
>SKCR01013580.1:0-16899 GCA_019454045.1 Zanthoxylum bungeanum
ATATTATGACTATGAGATTTGACATATGGATGTCAAGACAACATTCTTGAATCGAAATCTTGATGAGTGTATCTATATGGTACAACCAGATGGTAGCCCAAGGTCAAGAGAAAAAGCTTTGCAAGCTACAAAGATCCATTTATGGACTTAAATATACATCTCGATCTTGGAACATAAGATTTGATATCACGATCAAGTCTTATAATTTTGAGCAGAACATCGATGAGCCTTGTGTATACAAATACGTCATTGACAGAAATATGGTTTTTCTCATTTTGTATGTCGATGATATTTTACTCATTGGGAATTATGTAAGAATATTATCGAACGTGAAATCCTATCAATTCCAAATGAAATATTTGGGAGAGGCCAGTTATGTATTTGGGATCCAGATTCTTTGGGATCGAAATAGACGACTGTTAGTTATGTCTCAAGCATCCTATATCGACAAGATCCTTATGCGATTTGGGATGTAGAATTCCAAGAAAGGCAATTTGCCTTACCGACATGGAATTCATTTATCAAAGGAACAGTCTCCTAAGACACCTCAAGGAGTTGGGAAAATGAGACATATCTCATATGCCTCAGTAGTTGGTAGTCTCATATATGCTATGTTATGTACGAGACCATACATTTATTTTGTAATGGGAGTAGTCAGTACGTTCCAGTCTAGCCCAGGATTAGATCATTGGGTGGCTGTGAAACACATTCTCAAGTATCTTAAGAGAACGAGAGATTATATGCTTGTATATTCTGGTGAGGATATGATCCTTAGGAGATATACGGACTTTGACTTTCAAACATTTATCAATTCTAGGAAATCAACATCTGGATTAGTGTTTACCCTAAATGGTGGGGCCATTGTGTGGAGGAGCATAAATCAATCTTGTATTGCTAACTCCACCATGGAGGCTGAGTATGTAACAGTTTGCAAAGCAGCTAAGGAAGCAGTATGGCTCCAAAAATTCTTGGGAGATCTGGAAGTTGTTCTAGATATGGATAAACCACTCACATTTTATTACGATAATAATGGTGCAGTGGCATATTCCAAAGAACCAATAAGCCACTAAAGGGGAAAGTATATAGAGAGAAAATATCAACTTATCATGGAGATAGTGCAGAGATGAGACTTTCTGTCACAACAATTACATCCACAGAGAACTTGGCTGATTCGTTTACAAATACATTTGTCGGCTAAAGTATTTTACGGTCACGTAGAGAGTCTAGGATTACGTGACATATCACATTTGCTCTAGTGCAAGTGGAAGATTGTTAGGATATATGCCCTAAAGCTTCATGTAATGTAAACAGAATTATTTATTATGAAATAAAAGATTCATTATTCATTAATCAAATGTTTTGATTTAAATCACATGTTGTAAATTGTCTTGTTTGCCCTTGATTACTTATATGTTTTCAAACTTAGTGTATGAGTGTCATATACAAGAAGATTTAAGTCTAAAGTTAGTAATCTAAAATAGTCCATAGAGAGCAAACAAAGTGGGTGCTTTGTTTTTGGTTTATATATAGTTGCGGTCCATTCTATAAATTTTATGGCGACATTGATCCGGGATCGTCCATGTGGTGACATGAGAATGAATGCACCTTATATGATGTGATCATATAGGACTGGACCTAGATAGAAATGAATATCTTATAATATCTGTTAAATAAAGAAATTCATTTCAATTTACTAGCTGGTCATATATGGATTGATCTGAATCCTGAGTGAACTGCAAACTCCTGCATGGCAGGCTATGTCATTTGATTTATACAGGTGAAGTCGGTGTAACAATCCCGACCAATAACTACGTACTTTGGAGACATGATTTGGTGTGTAGTTGGGGACGTTTTACATAGATATGGTGTTCACTCCTTCTTGCGAGAAGTAAATGAGTATCTTCCTTAAGGGTTGATTCATACTTGAACGATTAGAGCGCTCAAGTCTTTCTATTACGAATTGAAAGATTAATATTCATAATGGTTATGAATAAATCATTCATTAGAGAATCAATTATACTTAAGGTAAAAATAATTAGAGGAGTATAACAGCCATTATGACCCGGCTCTAATTATGAGATACTCATGAAGGGCCAATCCATATGTGATGACTATATCGATGGACACCGACGTAGTTCGACTTATATTATTTATCTAAAGTAACGAGAGTACAACTTCGGGTTTTTAGTGGAATAATCTAAAGTTAATAATTCAGAATATTTAATTAAAAAGTTTAATTAATATTTTAGAATTATTGGAGCTCAGAACTGTAGGTCTGTTTGGTCCCCATGCCAGCTCGATATATTGTATCAAATTAAATATAATTGGATAGTCCAATTATATACTCACATATATATTATTATTTATGGGATTAATAAAATATTTATCACAAATGAGACTTTATGTTAAATTTAATATAAAGTTTTCAATGAATAAATGATTATGAGATAATCTTTTAATTTATTAATTAAAATTTGTAATTATTAAATTATTTTTTATAATTTAATATATCATTTTGGAAATGAATAAATTTAAAATATTATTCTGAAACTCTTCATTACTAAAATGGTAGTTACTTTATTTTATTGAGTAATATGTTAAAGGTCATTATGATGCCATTAATCCTCAAAATTTTGGTGTTACATTTTCCCTAGGGCTGGCCGAATAATGTAAAGGGTTTGGGGGTAATTTTTTTATAATTTGGTTGCAAACTTGATAACTCAAAACCCTAACTTTAAAGGAAAAATGAGTTTTTCATTTTAGGATAATCTCATTCTCTAAACCATAGCCTCCCTTGTTCTTATTTTTCTCTCAAGTGTTGAAAGAAAAAATGGAAGAACAAAAAGGAAAAACATTATGTGTGACAAAACAATTCTCTAAAATATTTAGAGATTTAATTTTTTTGTGAGTAAGTCCACACTTCTATTTGCTGGTTGTGAGATATGGCATGGAAGACTTTTTGGAAATCAAACTAAAAACACATTCTACCTTTCCCTTATACTCACGGTAGTGAGCAAAAAATTATGCTCACTGCCGCTATCTTAATTATATATTTGTGGATTGTTTTGTTGTGTTTTTGCCTTGGAAAATTTGGGAACACAAAAGATATTTCTTGGACGTTTTAGGGCTATTTTGGAGTGATCATATCATCCAAATAGTGTCAGAAAAATAGAAAATAGCTATCATAAAAATAGTTAGTTGTGCGCGTGAAATATAGTGTTTTCAGTGTGCAAAATAGTCCAGTTTTTGAGCTGCTATTTGGGGCTGGAAAATAGTGAAAAACAAACAGAAGCAAAACAGTCTAAAAGGGGTTGAAAAGTTTCGGTTTAGAAGGAAAAAGGCATAAAAGTTTTCAAGGTCGATCCTGGTGCCTAAACCGCTTCCACTACATGAGGGAAATCGTTTCCTATAAATTTTTCGTAATTTCAGAATTATTTCGGAAGCATTTTGAGATTTTCGATAAAAATCGCATTAAAAGAAAAATCATAATTTATTGTAATTATGATTAATTGGCCACTGTTATTTTTCTTGATGACAACTATATAAAGGACTTCAAACCTAAAAAATGGTAGTAGTACTTGAGGAGTTGCATTCTGATCAGATCATACCACACAGCCGGTAGTTTACTTCTTCAACCATATGTTCAAAACAAAACACCACGTCTCAAGAATCAGGATCAACCGCTGTTTCATCGCAGTGGGAGAGCTACTAGATGGCTGGTTTGCTTTTGTTAGATAATTATGACCCATAACATCATTATTTGTAAAAGACATGGTGTTCTTTGTACAAATTAACTATGTGACAAAGGAAATTGCTCTTTTATCGTTTGTAATTGGATTACTTGGATATATAAATGATAAAAGTCCATATGATTAGTACCGGATCGATAAGATATGAGACAGTATTAATCCACGAAAGGTTTAATCATTAAATATCCCTAGTCATAGTATTATCGAGATTGGACATCGATAATGCGAATATACTAGTATTACACTTGTGCGCGTTATGGAAGCTTAACGACATAGTTCTCATATATTTAAGTATTGGATACTTATGCAAGTGTGATAGGAGGTTCTGTTAGCCGTTGGACCGGGAACAACTTCGCTCTGGATAGACCCATCGGAATCCCATAGGTAGTAGACTATTGTCTATGGGAATCCGAATCAGGGTAGATGTATTTGGTCTTAACCTGAGACTTGCATCGCTAATACTTGCGACAATCAGTACATTTTGGTTTTGGTCGTCCAGGGCTTTAACAGGTTCTGTGTACGCCTCTTCTGAGTTTACTGAGAATCGTAGTGTATTGGGTGTGATGTTAAGATGGAAGTATCACTTCGGTCATATGGAGATGATGATCACGCATGGATACAGAACTAGTACTCTCAAATGCTGCAGCTATCGGGATAGTATGACTAGGTCATGATTATCCGATTAAAAAGACTAGTTGCTAGTGATCCGATATATGCTTCGAACGGGGCAGACACAGTTCCAGCCCTAGGCCTATCATGTGACATCTGATACTGGATCGTAATACGCAATACATAGTATACTATGCCTGATATAGATTATATATTCTTTGTTGAATATTTCTGGAGAATTGGGTAGGCACGGTGTTTTGCTAGAAGCCAACCATGTCTTGTAAATCGGTAAGAACGTGGTACCGGGTATGCACGTGTTCGGATAGTCCGACAACCGGATTTACTGCCAACATATCCTAGGATCTCTTGGGTCGCTTCCCAAAGATTCACCGAAGACATTTGACTCGAACAGAAATAATCTGGGATTAATTATGAGAGAGAAAATTAATCTGGGATTAATTACGGCAAGAATTTATCTTGGATAAAATTCACATAGAAGAGAGAACGCGATTAATTTGGAATTAATTGATTAAATAATATATTGGATATATTAATTGAAATCGGATTTTAATGCGGAGTTAAAATTGGATTTTAATTCGGGCAAATGAATTAATTTGGAATTAATTCGTAAGCGACTTTCGTAATAATTTTACGAGGCATAATTATTTAATTAAATTGGATTTAATTATGTTGTAACGGTAAATTCATTTAGTTCGGAACTAAACGAACCTGAGCCCGAGCGAAGTTGCGTGTTGGGTTAGCCGACTTAAATTTGGAATTTAAAAATGGTGGGACCCACTTCACTTACATCAACATGTTGGACATGTGATGGAAGTGGTTGTGCTTGATTTATGGATTTGATTTGTTGGAAGTAAGGCTTGGCTTTACTTATAATGTACTCAAACCAAATCCAACACTCAACCTTGGTATTTAAAGGCAAGTCAACTTTGGAGTAAGACACTTTTACTATTCACAGCATTTCATCTTCTCTCTTCTTCGTTGTTTTGCCGTGAGCTTCTCCTCTCCCCATTGAAGTTTTGTTGCAAAATTTCTTTAAGCTAGCACTTTCAAGAGTTAATTAAGGTGATAGGGAAACTCATCCTTGAGTTGGGAATTCAAAAGAAAGCTTGGAGCTTCCAACAAATTCAAAGAAAGCTTTGAAATCCATCATCCAAACCGATCAATGTAAGTTTTTTCCGCAAACTTGTTTTTGATTATTCACACTTAAATCACTCTTAGATACCTTGGGCATGTCTAGGACACTAACATGCTTTATTTCAATCGAAGATGCAAAAGTTGCTATTTCTGATAACAAAATAGATGATCTAATATCATTTAATGAAAGCAATAATGGTCTTGATAAGAGATGACAAGAAGCCATAAATCTCGAGATATAATTCATATACTCTAACTCAGTCTAGAAACTTGTAGATCTTCCTGATAGGGTTTAATCCATTTGTTGCAAAGAGATCTATAAGAAAAAGATGATAGTTGATAGGAAAGTAGAGACTTTTATAACTAAGTTGGTGACCAAAGCTTATACCCAAAAAGAATGGGTCAATTATGAAAAGATTTTTTCACCAGTAATCATGCTTAAATCCATTTCCATATTCTTATCCATCGATGCATGTTTGCAGTAAGAAATAAGACAAATGGACGTCAATATGGCTTTTCCAAATAACCATTTTGATGGAAACATTTTTATTGCGTAACCAAATGGATTCGTAGCTTCAGGTCAAGAGTAAAAAGTGTACGAATTGTAAAGATCCATTGATAGACTAAAATAAGTGTCCAGATCATGGAAGAATCGATACTGTATAACATCATTGGGTGACAATAAAACAAATTCTTAAGTATCTTCAGTGAATAAAAAAACATATACTTATTATAGTGGAAATTTGATTCTTATTGAATATATTGATTCTGATTTTCAGTCAGACTTCAAGAGATTATATCAACCAAAATAGATAGTATACATTTTTTATTTTCAATTATAACCATATGACAACCTAACTCCCTTCCCACTTATATGAACAAAATCCGAACTCAACTCTTATAATTTTACAAATTAAACTAATTAGCACCCAAATTCAAAGCATATAATTAATTTTTGAATATTCAATAAAATCCTCCTAGGGGAACACCATTTTCATCAACAAAAACTAAGAAAATATTTTTTTCCAAATTAAATTATTTAAAAAAAAAAAAAAAAAAAAAAAAAACCCACACCCGACGAGTACACAGTAGACACAATAATAAAATTACTTTGCATAAACGACATCGTTTCAATTTAAATGAGTCGCGCATCTTTTAGAGGGTATTTCTGTAATTACAAAAGACAAGAGCAATGCCTCAATCCTCATGCTTCGATAAATAACGGGAATGGCAAGACCCTAACCCCTTGTTTAGTCGTCGTTGTCGGCGGCGTTTAGAAGCATGCTGCTGAATGTGGTACTGCTAAATCTCAAAAATCTTTTTATTTTTTATTTTTTAATTTCAAATTTTTTCCTGAAAAAGAGAGAGAAGGTGCGGTGATGAAGAGGTAATTAATCTCGTTAATCTGAGATTAATATGATGAAAAACTCTCTAATCCATTCTTACTTTTACTGAGCACCTCTTCTTTTTGATTTTGCTGTTTTATTTCTCAATATTCTGTTACATTAACATTAAATCATCCCTCAAGTTTTTTCCCCTTTTCGTATTATAAATGAATGTTGGATTGATTAATTTTGAAATGGATATTATTGGGATTTTTTTTTGATCTAATATTAAGAACTCGAGTCTTAAGCTTGCAATGTATTGGCGGATTTCTCCGAAATTGACCGTGTACTATAGATTTAGATGCAGTGGATAGAATGAAGAACAAAAAATTACTCCTTTAGAAGAATAGTCGACATTTTTTTTAATTAAGATCTTTTGAACTGCTAAAAATCATCCTTATTCTTAATTAACGTTGGTACAAAAGATTAGATAGCAATGCTTTAATGGTCATTATTCATTGCATTTCAAGTCTAATGGTGATTAATCATCCCTATGTGTAAATGTTAAATATGTGGTCCCCAGGCGGTACTAGAATTGTTGTTTGATTAATGAGGAAGGTTTATATAGTAAATTTGATGAGAACCCAATAAAATTAAATAAATTTGGGGTTTTTGAAAATTAGGGTGTATGTATTTAAGTGAATTGTGGCTTTCTGATTTTGATCCGAAAAGATGTTTTGAATGGTGAGTGTGAGTTTCAGTGACGAGAAGTATTTTGTATGGATCAATTTGGGATAAAAAAGATGAACAATTGAGTATTTTAGAGAGAGAAGCGGTTTTAGGTATAAGAGTTGAGAAATTTTGAAATAAAGATGGCTTTAGGGGTTTTAACCCTTGGGGACAAACAGCATGTATGGACAGTTGACAACAGGCCAAAATGCATCGTTTGGCCCTTTTTTCTTAAAAATGGATGACATAGGCAGTGCCTAGGACATCTCAGCACTGGAACTCGAGCGCTTAGTCACCCGGCCTCCTAACCCCACCGATTTGGGGTTAGGTGTGGCAGGGGATGCCTTCGAACGAAAAAGATGTTGCTGCCTATGGCGTGTTTTTGAACAGTGATGTCATTTTATCCCTAAAAAATAGGAAGAGAGAAGAAAACGAGAAATCCAAATTCTGCCATGTGTATATTGACTATTATTTTGTGTGTTCCAGACTTCCAGTACTTTTTGTGAAACACGGGTATATGTTATTTCTCTTTGTTTAGATGTGATCAATCATATTTTTTGTGATATGAGCCAGGGGCTGACGGAGAAGCGCCCTGTGGAAGCTATGGTCAGTGCTTTGTCATTCTTAACACAAATCTCGTGTAGAAAATGAAATCTTGCATAAGAGTCGCTGAATTAATTGATCACTATTGAACTAGGTACATGTAACATGCCTTTCTCAATTTATAGTGAACTAGGTACACCATGGATCTCAAAAGTTTGAGATGATGGGTAATGATACTACCATAATTAAGCATCTAAAGTGACCCATATGGATACAAA
Organism: Zanthoxylum bungeanum; assembly: GCA_019454045.1. Classification (NCBI taxonomy): domain Eukaryota; kingdom Viridiplantae; phylum Streptophyta; class Magnoliopsida; order Sapindales; family Rutaceae; genus Zanthoxylum; species Zanthoxylum bungeanum. The sequence continues at coordinate 8,389 of SKCR01013580.1, forward strand.
TTTTTGCATATAAATTTTCGTGACACTATACATGCCCATATTATTTGTTCTCATAAATGCATTGGCTCTTTGTGTTTTCATCCCCATACTGCATCAGTTTGTGTATAACGGTTTGTATTCCCAGCAGTACAAATTTTCTATTTCCTCCTTTCTGTTGGTAATTGTGATGAATAGAATAAAGTATTTTGTATTTTGAAAAAAAGAAACCTCTTTCTCTAATAGGCCTAGTATAGTAATTATAACTTATCTCAGATCAAAAATTATTTAATGTGGTTTCTTGAGAAGCATTAGCATCAATCTTAGATAATTTATGCGGAGCAGGTGAGAACCATGACTTGAATTGTGGAAGGGGAGCGGGTAAGGTAATTTTTAAGGAAGCTGAAAGATTAAAAGCCAGCAGATGTGTTGATGTGTAGCTGAGGCAGAGGCCTAATACAGAGATGTGTTAATGTGATGTACGCGCAAGTTTCTTTTCTTTCCTAATTATTTATTTATTTTCATTTTCACATACATTGTTGGATTCTTCTACAGTGTACTGCAGGAAAGTGTGTGGGGACATTGTTTACACTATTGTAAATCTGCTCCTAATATAGTTGTTCCTGGAAAAGCTGAAAAGGTTCTAGTCCCGGTTGCATTCCAATGGGCTTTATAGTGCTGGAGTAACTTAAGTGGAATTTTTTTTCTGGGTTGGCAGACGCCGGAGATGCATCATTGATATGATGGCCTGAGCTACGCATTTGGGGATCTGTAAATGTGGTAGATTCATTGGTTGTTTTTATTAGCTAGTGTTGAGAACAAAGCTATGATGAAGCATGTTTTTAACATGTAATATATTTATTATCTTTAGTGTTGTTTATTCTTTAGGTTTGATTATTTGTAATTTATCTGATGGCACCAATTCACTTTTAAACTTGATGTAATTTCTTTGAATCTGCTATAGTCAAGACACCTGTGAATGAATAATTGGCTAATGTGTTTGATGCTCAATTTACATTATGTCCACTGTTTTCCTAGCCATTCAAAACAAACGGCAAAATTTCTTTTTGTCATTTTCTCATTGCATGTAGCAACTAGGTTGCATTATCATAAGCTCATGAGCAAAGGGCAGTCCTCATGCTGTTTGGTTTCTGATGTGTATCATATTGACCTAGAAGAATAAATACAACCTGTTAGTTTCTTGTTCCACCTTATTAAGAAAGTTTTGAAACGCCTATTGGGGATATGTAGACTTTGCATTAGAGAAAAAGGGTTTTTAGAGAGAGATGGAGGAAATGGATTAATGGGTGTTTAAAATCAGTAAACCTTTTAGTTTTTGTTAATGGTGACCTAGAGGATTGTTTGAAGCAAGTAGAGGGTTAAGGCAAGGTGATCCTTTGTCAACATTTCTTTTTATTTTAGTGGTTGATGGTTTGAGTAGGCGTTAAACAAAGCAGTTGATGTGGGATTAGTGAAACAGATTTCAATAAGGAATAGTGGATTCGCAGTATCTCATCTCCAATTCGCTGATGACATCATATTCTTTATTAATGGAGATACTATTTTTTATGGTTGAAATATGGTGGGTTGTGAGATTTTTCTGCAAAGTATCAAGCTTAAAATTGAATAATTTGTTGACGGTGGATTTTGGTCTCAGGGTAATACGGGAATATCACCTCCGAGGCAATCCTCCTCCAACTGTGAATTTGTTTGGTTACGCGGGAAACCAAAAGCAAACTTAGCGGAAAACAAGAAAATACGCCAATCAGACAAGGTGATTTAACGTGGTTCGGTGGATTTTGAGATCCGACCTACGTCCACGGACAAGAACAGGGTGGTACTCTTTTATTACTCAAATACACTCCTCGGTCTCTTCTTTGCTTTTACAAATCAGAGCTTTATGATTCTAATCCCTCACTCTTGTGATGATTTTCAGATGATTTCCACTTGTTTTTACTTGTCCTTCTACACTCACTCTACCCTCCTATTTATAATGGTGAAGAAATCAGATTCCTATTTGTACAAGAATTCCCAATTGGAGATGGTCTCCTTTTCCTATCAGGATTCCTAGTCAAAACTATTCCCTTTTCCCATAAGGATTCCTAATCAAAACTACATTTACTTCCTTTATCCTATAGGATATTAAGTTATTACTTTACCCCATTAAAGTAGGAAAACTTATCCCTTTTCCGCAAGAATGGATGCTTTATCTTCCTGAGCACGCCTCGTCATGTGCTCGGTCTTCATGAGGTCGGTCATGATAGCCATTTGAACTGAGAATGCTGCTGTCGATCTGATAATGCTCGGTCATCCGATCTCAAGTGCTCGGCCATTTAGTATAAAGTGCTCGGCCTCTTACCGTCAAGTTGTCGGGTCGGCTTTAACGGTCTCGATCAATGGAGTTACCCCTTTTACCCCTGTCGTGTTGTTTAAATAACATAATGCCCGAAAAACACCATCAACATCTGTCCCATAGTTCTCGGTAACAACGAGTTTGTGAGTTGATGCCGGGAACTATAAAAAAAGATGGTGTGCTGATTGCCTTGCTGGTGGTCGCTCCATAAATCACCGAGAAATTGTCTTTGCCATCAACTAAGTCTTCTGTTTCTATCTTCATATCCTCGGTTTATTGGAGATGCTGACTCTATTCAGAATGATTCTCCACCTCAAAGCAAATTGCTTACTTGGGTCGTTCCATCAGGAGATGAAGTTCCTCTTGTTGTCCAAACTAAAAATGACTCCTCCTCTGTAATATCTGTACCAGAGATTTGGGGGTCCTGACCCCTGACTGATCCAATCTCGATTGTGAGGAGAAAATTTTGCCTCTGAGCTAACGATGATGTGCTCGGTGGCATGTGATCATACCTCGAGCTGTGAGAGATGCTCGGGCCTGGGGGAACGTTACGTCCCCAGTCCGAAGGACTGACTCGGTGGGACGTACCCCGACCCCGAGCTGTGAAAGGCACTTGGACCTGAGGGAATGTTACGTCCCCAGTCCGAAGGGCTGACTCGGTGGGACGTACCCCGACCCCGAGCTGAGAAAGGTACTTGGTCCTGGGGGAATGTTACGTCCCCAGTCCGAAGGGCTGACTCGGTGGGACGTACCCCGACCCCGAGCTGAGAAAGGCACTTGGTCCTGGGGGAATGTTACGTCCCCAGTCCGAAGGACTGACTCGGTGGGACGCAACCCGACCCCGAGCTGAGAACGACACTTGGATATGAGGGAATGTTACGTCCCCAGTCCGAAGGGCTGACTCGGTGGGACGTACCCCGACCCCGAGTTGTGAAAGGCACTTGGATTCTGAGGGAATGTTACGTCCCCAGTCCGAAGGGCTGACTCGGTGGGACGTACCCCGACCCCGAGCTGAGCGAAAGACTTGGATTCTGGGGGAATGTTACCTCCCCAAACCAAAGAAGCTGACTCGGTGGGACGTAACCCGACCCCGAGTGAGAAAGACTTGGTTATGGGGGAATGTTACGTCCCCAGTCAAAGGGCTGACTCGGTGGGACGTACCCCGACCCCGAGCTGTGAAAGGCACTTGGACTGAGGGAATGTTACGTCCCCAGTCCGAGGGCAGACTCGGTGGGACATCGCCCGACCCCGAGCTGTAAAAATCACTTGGTCCTGGGGGAATGTTACGTCCCCAGTCCAAAGGCAGACTCGGTGGGACATCGCCCGACCCCGAGCTGTAAAAATCACTTGGTCATGGGGGAATGTTACGTCCCCAGTCCAAAGGCAGACTCGGTGGGACATCGCCCGACCCCGAGCTGTAAAAATCACTTGGTCCTGGGGGAATGTTACGTCCCCAGTCCAAAGGCAGATCGGTGGACATCGCCCGACCCCGAGCTGTAAAAATCACTTGGTCCTGGGGGAATGTTACGTCCCTAGTCCAAAGGGCTGACTCGGGGGACGTACCCCGACCCCGAGCTGAGAAAGGCACTTGGGTCCTGGGGGAATGTTACGTCCCCAGTCCGAAGGACTGACTCGGTGGGACGCAACCCGACCCCGAGCTGAGAACGACACTTGGATCTGAGGGAATGTTACGTCCCCAGTCCGAAGGGCTGACTCGGTGGGACGTACCCCGACCCCGAGTTGTGAAAGGCACTTGGATCTGAGGGAATGTTACGTCCCCAGTCCGAAGGGCTGACTCGGTGGACGTACCCCGACCCCGAGCTGAGCGAAGACTTGGGTTCTGGGGGATGTTACCTCCCCAAACCAAAGAAGCTGACTCGGTGGGACGTAACCCGACCCCGAGTTGAGTGAAATACTTGGGTTCTGGGGGAGGGATGTTACGTCCCCAGTCAAAGGGCTGACTCGGTGGGACGTACCCCGACCCCGAGCTGTGAAAGGCACTTGGACCTGAGGGAATGTTACGTCCCCAGTCCGAGGGCAGACCCGGTGGGACGTCGCCCGACCCCGAGATGTAAAATCACTTGGTCCTGGGGGAATGTTACGTCCCCAGTCCAAAGGCAGACTCGGTGGGACATCGCCCGACCCCGAGCTGTAAAAATCACTTGGTCATGGGGGAATGTTACGTCCCCAGTCCAAAGGCAGACTCGGTGGGACATCGCCCGACCCCGAGCTGTAAAAATCACTTGGTCCTGGGGGAATGTTACGTCCCCAGTCCAAAGGCAGACTCGGTGGGACATCGCCCGACCCCGAGCTGTAAAATCACTTGGTCCTGGGGGAATGTTACGTCCCCAGTCCAAAGGCAGACTCGGTGGGACATCGCCCGACCCCGAGCTGTAAAAATCTCTTGGTCCTGGGGGAATGTTACGTCCCCAGTCCAAAGGGCAGACTCGGTGGGACATCGCACGACCCCGAGCTGTAAGAATCACTTGGTCCTGGGGGAATGTTACGTCCCCAGGCCAAAGGGCAGACTCGGTGGGACATCGCCCGACCCCGAGCTGTAAGAATCACTTGGTCCTGGGGGAATGTTACGTCCCCAGTCCAAAGGGCAGACTCGGTGGGACATCGCCCGACCCCGAGCTGTAAGAATCACTTGGTCCTGGGGGAATGTTACGTCCCCAGTCCAAAGGCAGACTCGGTGGGACATCGCCCGACCCCGAGCTGTAAAAATCACTTGGTCTGGGGGAATGTTACGTCCCCAGTCCAAAGGGCAGACTCGGTGGGACATCGCACGACCCCGAGCTGTAAGAATCACTTGGTCCTGGGGGAATGTTACGTCCCCAGGCCAATAGCATGACTCGGTGGGACGTAACCCGACCCCGAGCTGTAACAAACATCGATCTCGGCGGTACAAGAGCAGACCCGAGCCGGAAAAAGGCATCGGTCTCGGCGGTACAAGAGCAGACCCGAGCCGGAAAGAGGCATCGGTCTCGGCGGTACAAGAGCAGACCCGAGCCGGAAAGAGACATCGGTCTCGGCGGTACAAGAGCATACCCGAGCCGGAAAGAGACATCGGTCTCGGCGGTACAAGAGCAGACCCGAGCCGGAAAGAGATATCGGCCTCGGCGGTACAAGAGCAGACCCGAGCCGGAAAGAGACATCGGTCTCGGCGGTACAAGAGCAGACCCGAGCCGGAAAGAGACATCGGTCTCTGCGGTACAAGAGCAGACCCGAGCCGGAAAGAGACATCGGTCTCGCGGTACAAGAGCAGACCCGAGCCGGAAAGAGGCATCGGTCTCGGCGGTACAAGAGCAGACCCGAGCCGGAAAACAAATATCAAAATCATTGTGTGAGCCATAACAAACAAGCATAATCAAATGTCAACCTAAGTCAGAAGAGGTTTACTCACCTTTTTGGATCTGTACCTTTCTTGCAACTCTACACTGGTCATTACAAGCAAGACTCTTCTTAATATATCATCTCTGCATCTCAGCATTCCACGCATCCGACCGGATGACTTCCGCTATCAACTTGGTCGACCTAAAAAACCGAATGGTCTATGTACACACCGAGATAGCCTTTTTTTACCAAGTCTTCCACCTGCTCCCGCAGGTCTCTGCGCCCGTCCGTTGCATGTCCTCTGGAGTTGTGGTGTATGCAATAAGCCTTTTGGTTCCTCTTGTCCGGGGAAAATCTTCTTTGGTCGGGTTCTACTAAGAGGCATTTCCCTTGGATCTCCACGACAATTTATCCCAGTGGTTTATTTAGAGGAATGTATGCATTTTCCCCGACCACATGGTTTACTTGGGTCGGCGCCCTTCTCTATTGGTTGTCATGGTGCAGTGGTTTGATCTCCTTGTGCTTCGGGGGTGGTTTTCTGGGTTCTATTTCTATACGGCGGGGGGCGCCCTCCCTTGTGGTTCTTTCTCTGATGGTGTTCCCTTATCGGGATATTTTCTCCTCGTTCTCCAATAAAACGAATTTTTGGGCCACCTCCAGGGCAGTGGCGTAGTCCGGGGTGTCTTGGATCCTTAGATGGGTCCATAGTCTTCCGACCCTCAAGGCTCCTTTCAAGCTTTCCAGGGCCTCAGGGGATTCATACCCTCCGACTTCGAGTACCATATTATGGTACCTTTCAATAAATATCTTCAGAGGCTCATCGTCTCCTTGCTTCATAAGTCTTAGTTCTCCAATTGTCTTTCTGGGGACACAAGCCCCCTTGAAGTGTCGTATGAATGACTTTCTCAGTTGTGCGAAGCTGCTGATGCTTCTTGGGGCTAGGCTCTATACCATAGGATGGCCGGTCCGGCTAGAGTTAAGGGGAACACTTTGCAAATGGCGTCCCCTGTTACCCCTTGTACCTCCATTAGTAGGACGAAGTCTTCGATGTGGGTTTTGGGATCGGTACGGCCCTTGTATGGTGTCATGGTCGGCATGCTGAATCTTTTTGGGAATTTCTCCGATTTTATTTCCTCCGTGAGGGGGGACTCATCTTTGATGTCCTGGACATCCCCTCTGTTTGCATTGGGGTATACTCCCCATTTGACCAGTTCCTCCCGTAACCAAGATTTCATACCGCTGTCCCTGGTTCCATGCTGCCCTCTGAGGTTTCTTTTCTTTCTGCTATCTCGGGAGCGGCGTTTCTCAGGGTCGGTGTCGTCCCGCACCTTTTCGGTATGTTCTTTTCCTCTCCTCCGGGTACTGTGAGGGCTATCGTAGGAGGGATCTGGTGATGATTTGTCATCTTCCTCCTCCCATGTGTCCTCGGTTTGGGAATCCCTTTGTACTACCACGGATCTCACCCTGTAGGGTTCCCTCCTTCGAGGTCTGTCGTCTTCGGTTGTATCAACAATTCTCTTTCCTTCCGTTATTTCATTCCTTCGCCGGCTAGTCCCAGCCTCGAATTTTCCGTCGTGTGCTCCTTCCATCCTTTCCAACCGGTCTACTATGGTTTTTAGTAGAGTTGGTTTTCCTCCCTCTCTTTCCTAAGGTTTTCCTCGATCTTTTCCATCCAGTCTGCAGCCGAGCTCCCTGATGATTGTTGTTGGTTTCGCCTTCCGCCATTTGTCTTATTACGCGAGTTGCTTTTCGTAGAGTTCCCCACAGACGGCGCCAACTGTTGACGGTGGATTTTGGTCTCAGGGTAATACGGGAATATCCCTCCGAGGCAATCCTCCTCCAACTGTGAATTTGTTTGGTTACGGGGGAAACCAAAAGCAAACTTAGGCGGAAAACAAGAAAATACGCCAATCAGACAAGGTGATTTAACGTGGTTCGGTGGATTTTGAGATCCGACCTACGTCCACGGACAAGAACAGGGTGGTACTCTTTATTACTCAAATACACTCCTCGGGTCTCTTCTTTGCTTTTACAAATCAGAGCTTTATGATTCTAATCCCTCACTCTTGTGATGATTTTCAGATGATTCCACTTTTTTTACTTGTCCTTCTACACTCACTCTACCCTCCTATTTATAATGGTGAAGAAATCAGATTCCTATTTGTACAAGAATTCCCAATTGGAGATGATCTCCTTTTCCTATCAGGATTCCTAGTCAAAACTATTCCCTTTCCCATAAGGATTCCTAATCAAAACTACATTTACTTCCTTTATCCTATTAGGATATTAAGTTATTACTTACCACCCCATTAAAGTAGGACAACTTATCCCTTTTCGCAAGAATAGGATGCTTTATCTCCTGAGCACGCCTCGTCATGTGCTCGGTCTTCATGAGGTCGGTCATGATAGCCATTTGAACTGAGAATGCTGTTGTCGATATGATAATGCTCGGTCATCCGATCTCAAGTGCTCGGCCATTTAGTATAAAGTGCTCGGCCTCTTACCGTCAAGTTGTCGGGTCGGCTTTAACGGTCTCGATCAATGGAGTTACCCCTTTTACCCCTATCGTGTTGTTTAAATAACATAGTGCCCGAAAAACACCATCAACATAATTAAAGTGTTGTTTTATGAGTGAATTCAAGCATGGAGAAGATTCTCTGACAGTATAGTGAGATGGGATGTGGTTGGCCTCTTAAATATATGGGTCTACCTTTAGGGGGAAAGCTTAAGACAATGGAATTTTGGAATCTTGTGGTTGAAAAGATTCAGAAAAGACTTCAAGGTTGAAAAATAATTTTTTTTTTATCTAAAGTTGGAAAACTAACTCTCATTCAATCTTGTTCTAG
>SKCR01013581.1:0-16900 GCA_019454045.1 Zanthoxylum bungeanum
TCCACTGCTTCGTTTCCTCCTCACTACTGCTATCCCATATCCCCAGGTAAAAAGCTTGGCGGTCAAGGGTTTGGAGGACAAGGCTTTCGGGTAGGCCGGAGCTAATCATGTAGGTGGGTGGTGTGGGACACATGAACTGGACGACGCATGCTGTCCCAGGCTCGCGGCCCGGTTGGGAGTACGGAGTAGCCACAGGGGACTAAACCGGAGAATAATGGAGTCGCCACCTGGTGCGAATCGGGAAAATAGGATTTAAGGCTGCACTCACCCCTCGCAAGGGAAGACCTCAAACCATTGGGTTCAGAATGGTCTCTTACTTATGTCACTTGTAATGAAAGGATTTTTGTAATAATTTAATCAAGCTTAAGTAACACTTATTTCCAAGAGTATCATGCTTCTAAATCCATATGCGCAAACATAAAACTTACACCTAAATTTGCATATATTTCACTTATAAGATTGCATGCTTGAAAGTACATCAAAATAACAACGAATATACAACTTCAAAGGCATATCATATTCATGGAAACACAAGCACACAATAACCACGCGGGCACACATAAAAGCGAATCAAATAACAACGAACATGTGATTTCATAGACATATCATACTTATACATGCGGAAGTATAAACAAATAGCCATTATATGTTAATGCGTGAATAAAAGAGTCAACTAAGTACATAATGCAAAAAGACACTTAAGGATGCAATTAGGCATTAAAGTGAGCATGCTATGACGTGGTACAAAAGAAGATAACTAATATGGACACAATCACACATGTGAGCACTTTTCCAAGTGGTACGTGGAATTGTATCCCAAGTATAGACAGCACTACCGTCCATTCGGAATCGGCTACGGAATTTATGTCTGGGTTTCCATCCGATATACCACAAGAAATAATACTCAAATGCTATCACGACATGGATATATGGATTGTAATACATTAAACACACTGTACTAATACATGTGAGGAATACAGATGAATGATACCTACACAATCTTGCGTAACACAGAGAAGCAATCAGATTCATCATACGAAGGGATAGCTACTAGGAACAATTATGTATGAAATCGGATGAAAAGGACTCAGTTCAGTGGGTGCGCGTTCGCGTAGCGTTCGAGAACGCGTTCGAACGGTAAACAGAAGGTTTGCGTTCGTATAGCGTTCGAGAACGCGTTCGAACGGGGCCAGACTTGATGCATGAAACACTAAAAAATGCGTACGGGTTCACGTAGCGTTTGAGAATGCGTTCGAACGGTAAACAGAAGGTTCACGTTCGTGTGGCATTCGAGAACGTGTTCGAACGGAACCAGACCTGATGCATGATGAAACTAAGAAAATGCGTGTGTGTTCGCGTAGCGTTTGAGAACGCGTTCGAACGGTAAACAGAAGGTTCACGTTCATGTGGAGTTCGAGAACGCGTTCGAACGGAACCAGACCTGATGCATGCACACAATCATAGACAAACAAATCCACAATTGGGACCTCACGTATCCGATTGAACTCATCTCGCATCCAATCGAGTATACACCAATCGGCGCGGCAAAGCATCGTGGTAAAGGGTTTTAACCCCTCCAAATAGGGGACCTTTCATCGCACTTACTAAGCCCATGCGCTCAATTGAATCATGCATACAAAGAATTAAAAAACAATAATATCAAACTTAGTAAGCCCGATTGAACTTATCTTGCATTCAACCGAACACACATCAATCGGCGCGGCAAAATATCGTGGTAAAGGATTTTCACCCCTCCAAATAGGGGACTTTTCATCGCACTTACTAAGCCCATGCGCTCGATTGAATCATGCATACAAAGAATTAAAAAAAAATAATATCAAACTTAGTATGCCCGATTGAACGTATCTTGCATTCAACCGAACACACATCAACCGACGCGGAAAAGCATCGTGGTAAAGGATTTTAACCCCTCCAAATAGGGGACCTTTCATCGCACTTTCTAAGCCCATGCGCTCGATTGAATCATGCATAAAAATAATTAAGAAACAATAATATCAAACTTAGTATGCCCGATTGAACGTATCTTGCATTCAACCGAACACACATCAACCGGCGCGGCAAAGTATCGTGGTAAAGGATTTTAACCCGTCCAAGTAGGGGACCTTTCATCGCACTTACTAAGCCCATGAGCTCGATTGAATCACGCATACAAAAGTAACATGCAGAATTAAAATGACAAAAAATAAATAAATCAAAGCAATATAAGACAAAAGAAAGTGTCATATACTCAAGCGGTACGTGGAGTTGTATCTCGAGTACAGATCATACTACCGTCCATTCGGAATCGGCTATGAAATTTATGTCCGGGTTTCCATCCGATATACCGCGAGAGTTGACACATATTTCTTTTTATTCCAAAGCCACAACATACCATATCTCATAATCCATACATATTTATCTACTCAAGGGCCACAACATGCATTTCATCATTACAATCATGCAAGCAATATTCAATAAATAATACAAATAAAACAGAAAATGAATGTGAAAAATACCCTCAGGCCTAACCTTTTATGTCGACTTTCGAACTCGCGTTTCACGGCCGTCGGAAGGACTATCACACCGCTACTTCTCCGGTTCACTGGTTTAGCGTCATGGCTCACTGTTTTGCTATTTTGCTTGCTGTTTGGCCTTCGTTTTACTGTTGTTTGGCCTCCATTTTGCTAATGTTTCCTCTTTATTTCTGCTTGATGTTCAGGTCACTGTTTTGGTGTTTTAATGGACTGTTTTGGGTGTTTTTTGGAGGCTTTAAGTGCAGTGTTTTAGTTACTATTTTAAGGATTAAAAGTACAGTTTTTTAGTTACTCGTTTAGGTGATTTAGGGGCTGCTTTGAGGTATTTTTGCTGCTATTTTAAGGTGATTTCGGGCTACTATTTTAAGGTCGTTTTGCTGCTGTTTTAGGCGTGTGTGGCTGCTGTATGGAAGTATGATTTTCGGTGATTAGGGGAAGGAGATGAAGAGAATTTTTGTGTTATTTCTTTGTAGTATGTTTGAACTTGAGAGAATGGAGAGTGGACATAATTTTGGCTTCTTTTGCTTGTGAAAAACGTGAACTAGAGAGAGGAGGAGAGGCTTTGGGTGGTGGTTGTTTATATAGAGAATGGCTAGGGCTTCACCTTGTCTCACAAGGAATAGGATCTTGGTTTCTAATTTAGGCTTCTCAAGAATGGCATACACAAGATTGAGGGGGGACAAAATATTATAAATTTGGAAGTTACAAGATTATATTGGTGTTGATTAGGAAGTCAAATATTTTTAATTAGTAAATATCTTATTTAATTAGGAATGATATATATTTGATTAGTTTATATTAGGCATATACTTATTTTATGTTTTGTAAGTATTTTTATTATTTTGGTAGGTGATTATTTAGATTTTATTTGTTTTATTTAATTTGGTATATGACTTAATTAATTATTTTATTTAATTACATTATCTAATTAATATTTAACTTAATATTTGATTTAATTTGGGTGTGTTTTAAGTGGGCTTGGGCTGGGCTAGGGTGCAAGTGGGCTAAATGAGCTCGGGTCATGAGGCTAACAGCAAAACCAGAAATACCGATACCGTTCGAAGGCCAATTCTAACGCGACACGAACGCCCGCAATCTGCCTGAAGTTCGAACGCGTTTAAGAACGCAGCACGAACAGAAATAGTGAACATGTGAAACGACTCTGATAACATACTCATCCTGAATTTCCCCTTCCGATATCCGTTTCTCGCGAATTCCGTGACTTAAAAGGTAGTGCCTCCAACTGAGACTCATCATCGGGTTTCACATGCAAAAATGCAATGCCTACAGTCGCCCCCACTTTGATGGGACTTGTGCAGTTTGTGACAGTGACAATCCTATCAAAGTCTATGCAATGCATTTTTTACTTACATGGCTAGCTAGCTGCCTCGAGCTGGGCTAATGCGGCAGTGGACCTCGAGCCTGAGACGCGTCCCCAAAACTGCTGACGATGTGGGCCTCGCCCTCAAGCTGATATGGGCTTCGCCCCCCCAAGCTGAAATGATGTGGGGCCTCGCCCCCAAGCTGGCATGGGCCTCGCCCTAAGATTCATTCCTGTATTCATTCCAAAATTCTGACGGTGCGGGCTAGGATTCATTCCAAAAAAAACTGATGATGTGGGCCTCGGCCTTAGGATTCATTCCTAGATTCATTCCTGGATTCATTCCTAAATTCTGATGGTGGGCCCCGACCCTAGGATTCATTTTAAAATTCTGACAATGTAGGCCTCGGCCCTGGGATTCATTCCAAAACTCTACTGATGTGGGCCTCGGCCCTGGGATTTATTCCCGGATCCCTTCCAAAATTCTGATGACGTGGGCCTCGACCCTGGGATCCATTCTCGGATTCATTCCTGGATTCATTCCAAATTCTAAGAGATTCATTCCTTGGATTCGTTCCAAAATTCTGAGAGATTCGTTCCAAATTCTGATCTGATAGATTCATTCCTTGGATTCATTCCAAATTCTAAGAGATTCATTCCTTGGATTCAATCTCTGGATTCGTTCCAAAATTCTGAGAGATTCATTCCCCGGATTCCTTCCAAACTCTGAGAGATTCATTCCCTGGATTCATTCAAAATTCTGAGAGATTCATTCCCTGGATTCGCTCCAAATTCTGAGAGATTCATTCCCTGGATTCGTTCCTGAAACTGTACTGTTGCTGTTTCTGACTAGCTTGCATTTGCTGCTTTCTCTCTTTCTTTCTTCGAAACATGTTAATATAAAACAAAACAAACACAAAAAGATGCAAAATGTGTTACTTGTATGCATGTATGCATGAGTTTCCTATCCCGTTGGGTTAGGTCTTCGGTCAATTCCCTTAGTGACAGCTCGGTCTTCTTTTCCTTAGGCAAAGTACTGCTTCAATCTGTCTACACTAATTGGTTCTGTGAACTCATTTCCTTTCCAAGTCTAACAGTCTCACTGTCTTCATTTCCCAATTTCTGAATGGCCAATTTATCTTTTCTGCTTGCTTCTTCTGAGGATTCCCTACGTTCTGAGTATCATAGTACCAAGATTGAATGCTTTTGTCACATGCACTCATGTTGCAAGTTGAGAAGTGGAGATTCAGGCAAGTAAGCGAAACGAACTTCTTTATTATTGTTGAGAAAAGATTCGAACATGCAAACAAAATCAATGTCTTTATTAAAAATGCAGGATAAACTTGGAGAAACAGCAGTGCCTTCTTCCTCAGCCTCTGGTTCTTCGTTGTTATTATCCCTTATCCCTATGTGCGAAGCTTGGTGGTTGAGGGTTTGGAGGAAAAAGGTTTTAGGCAAGCCAAAGTTGATAATGGTGGTGGGACGGAGTGGTAATTTGGTAGAGGATTCATGTGTGTGCTGGGTTGCTCTATTTGTGGGTCAGGTATTTTGTGGGTGTCAATCAGGTCTTGGATCTCATGCCTAAGGCGGGAGCAGTTGTCAGTTTCGTGACCCTTTTGCTGGTGAAAATAACAGAATAAGTTCAAGTCAAGGTAGTGCGGCACATGGCGAGTGGTTTAGGTTCCAAGGGTTTCACGAGTCCTTGCATCTTCGATTTCTCAAACACCTTTGATAAAGGTCTACCCAAGTTGGAGAAACGTCTTTTCCTGATGGCAGTGACCTCAGCAATGGAAGACTTGGCTTCAAGATGTCCCCCAAAATTCCTTCTATTCTGGCCATAAAACTTCTTGTTCTCGGCCTCATCTTCTTCAATATCCATAATTGTCTCCCTCCACTGTCAAAAATCCGCAATCATTGAAGTCATCCTCCTCAACTTGCCATAGATCGAGGGCTTAGTGCCCTTGATGATCATTTTAATCTGGTCCTTCTCAGAGGGCCGAGTCTGCATTTTCAGAAGCTGGCTTCTCCAGCGGTCCACATACTCCTTGAAGCTTTCTTCCGGCTTCTGCTTAGTGTTCTCCAAATCACGGAGTGACAAGTCAATCTCTAAGTCTGTAACATACTGCTTCAGGAAGGCATCAGCCAACTCCCTCCAATCTTCCTTCACTTTCTTCTCCAAACTGTGGTACCACACCACGGGAGCTCCCTCGAGCGACATTCCAAACATTTTCTGCACTTGGCGCTGAGATAAGCCAACTGAACTCATGACTGATACAAATTGCCGGAGATACACCCTTGGATCCCTATTCCCGTTAAACTTAGCCATATCAGGCATCTTGAACTGTGCCGGCAACTGTTCCTCGAAAATCAGTGGTCATAATCCAGCAAGTCCTCATTCTTACCCCTCATCTTGCGGGTAACTGACTCAACATGATCCCGAAGTTTCTGTAACTCTGCCTGAGACCCAGATACTTTCCTGCTGCATACTCGGCCATATCATCATCAAAAGTGGGGATATCATCCCCCAATCTGTTCGGAGGTTCCTCTTGCCTCATATCCCCGGAATGAACCCCGACACGAGACCCATCTATACCAGCCATAGCAGTAGTCAAAGCTTGCAACTGTTCAGTGACCTTGGCGAGACCGTTTTCTAACTGATCCATACGGGATACCTCATTACCAGATTCACTCATGACTGTTACTATTCTTTTAATGAGCCTTGTTCCTTCTTAACCCAAATGGTATCTATGATGTCTTTTAGAGACATAAAGGGTGTTAACATGATATATGTATCCATGAGGTGCATGAGATGCATGTAACATATATAACATACTACATCAACTAAAATTCTCAAACAAATCGGCCCGTTATCATTTTAGAGACTTTTGGGCTAACTGTCATAGGACTGAACTCGTCCCAGTTTAAATGGCCCAACAAGTTCACATCTCATGGCAAGGAGCCCAACTAAATCCAAATGGTAATGTTCCGAACACAAGCACAAAGTGGCCCACCAACACTTAGAAGCCTTTAAATGGCCCAACAAGCCCATATTCCATGAAAAATGGTCCAAATGGATCCAAACGGCGATGTTCCCAAACACAAGCATAAAAGAAAGATAATGCAAACACAAAACAATAATTTCTACAGAATGGCCCATCAACATTTCAGAAGCCTTGGGTCCAGAAAGTCCGCATTTCTGACAATGGTCCAACTGCATCCAAATAAGGATGGTCCACAAGCTCATACTCAAGGAAATAATTGTTACTTTAACCATACAATCCCGGTATATGGGTGGGTTCGCAGGAGTGTAGACAAAGGCTCTCATCGGCGAAGGATGGCCCACAACTAGGTCTCCCCAACCAAGGGTTCGAGCAACCAAGTGAACGCATTCTTTTTTATACACTAAGGTACGTGCCAAAGAGCTATGGTGTGTGACTGACTGTCAAATGGATTTCCCGTTGTAGATTCCCAGAGGGAAGGTGGAGCGAGGCTCACTTAAATACCCAAGCCTCTTAGGCTCTTATCGCTTGGTGTCAGGAATAAACAACGAGTCCTCCAAATTAGTCCATCACAATAGGCTACGAGTAGATGGCTATATAGGTGCCTTCACAGCTTTTCCTTCTAGAAAGGTAGTGAATGAAGGAAGACACCAAACCATTACCTAGCCTCAAAAATGCATTTGATTAAACCCCAATTTCATCCACTATAGACACGGTCAATTAAAACATAAATCCAAACATTACAAAAGACAATATTTTGGGGCCGATTCTCTATCCCCAGTGGAGTCGCCAGACTGTGGGACACAGGAACTAGACGACGCATGCTGTCCCAGGCTCGCGGCCCAGTTGGGAGTACGGAGTAGCCACGGGGGACTAAACCGGAGAATAATGGAGTCGCCACCCGGTGTGAACCGGGAAAATGAGATTTAAGGCAGCACTCACCCCTCGCAAGGGAAGACCTCAAATCGTTGGGTTCGGAATGGTCCCTTACTTATGTCACTTGTAATGAAAGGATTTGTGTAATAATTTAATCAAGCTTAAATAACACTTATTTCCAAGAGTATCATGCTTCTAAATCCATATGCGCAAACATAAAACTTACACCTAAATTTGCATATATTTCACTTATAAGATTGCATGCTTGAAAGTACATCAAAATAACAACGAAAATACAACTTCATAGGCATATCATATTCATGGAAACACAAGCACACAATAACCACGTAGGCACACATAAAAGCGAATCAAATAACAGCGAACATGTGATTTCATAGACATATCATACTTATACATGCGGAAGCATAAACAAATAGCCATTACATGTTCATGCGTGAATAAAAGAGTCAACTAAGTACATAATGCAAAAAGACACTTAAGGATGCAATTAGGCATTAAAGTGAGCATGCTATGACGTGGTGCAAAATAAGATAACTAATATGGACACAAGCACACATGTGAGCACTTTTCCAAGTGGTACGTGGAATTATATCCCAAGTACAGAGCGCACTATCGTCCATTCGGAATCGGCTACGGAATTTATGTCTGGGTTTCCATCCGATATACCACAAGAAATAATACTCAAATGCTATCACGACATGGATATATGGATTGTAATACATTAACACATTGTACTCATACATGTGAGGAATACAGATGAATGATACCTACACAATCTTGCGTAACACAGAGAAGCAATCAGATTCATCATACGAAGGGATAACTACGAGGAACAATTATGTATGAAATCTGATGAAAAAGACTCAGTTCAGTGGGTGCGCATTCGCGTAGCGTTTAAGAACGCGTTCGAATGGTAAACAAAAGGTTCGCGTTCGTATAGCGTTCGAGAACGCGTTCGAACGGGGCCAGACTTGATGTATGAAGCACTAAAAAATGCGTGCGTGTTCGCGTAGCGTTTGAGAACGCTTTCGAACAGTAAACAGAAGGTTCACATTCGTGTGGCGTTCGAGAACGCGTTCGAACGGAACCAGACCTGATGCATGATGGAACTAAGAAAATGCATGCGCGTTCGCGTAGCGTTTGAGAACGCGTTCGAATGGTAAACAGAAAGTTCACGTTCGTGTGGCGTTCGAGAACGCGTTCGAACAGAACCAGACCAGATGCATGCAACACATTCATAGACAAACAAATCCACAATGTGGGACCTCACGTATCTGATTGAACTCATCTCACATCCAATCGAGTATACACCAATCGGCGCGGCAAAGCATCATGGTAAAAGGTTTTAACCCCTCCAAATATGGGACCTTTCATCGCACTTACTAAGCCCATGTGCTCAATTGAATCATCCATACAAAGAATTAAAAAACAATAATTTCAAACTAATTATGCCCGATTGAACTTATCTTGCATTCAACCGAACACACATCAACCGCCGCGACAAAACATCGTGGTAAAGGATTTTAACCCCTCCAAATAGGGGACCTTTCATCGCACTTTCTAAGCCCATGCGCTGGATTGAATCATGCATACAAAGAATTAAAAAACAATAATATCAAACTTAGTATGCCCGATTGAACGTATCTTGCATTCAACCGAACACACATCAACCGGCGCGGCAAAGTATCGTGGCAAAGGATTTTAACCCCTCCAAGTAGGGGACTTTTTATCGCACTTACTAAGCCCATGCGCTCGATTGAATCACCCATACAAAAGTAACATGCTGAATTCAAATGACGAAAAATAAATAAATCAAAGCAATATAAGACAAAAGAAAGTGTCATTTACTCAAGCGGTACGTGGAGTTGTATCCCGAGTACAGATCATACTACCGTCCATTCGGAATCGGCTATGAAATTTATGTCCGGGTTTCCATCCGATATACCGCGAGAGTTGACACATCTTTCGTTTTATTCCAAAGCCACAACATACCATATCTCATAATCCATAAATATTTATCTACTCAAGGGCCACAACATGCATTTCATCATAACAATCATGCAAGCAATATTCAATAAATAATACAAATAAAACAGAAAATGAATGTGAAAAATACCCTCAGGTCTAACCTTTTATGTCGACTTTCGAACTCGAGTTTCACGGCCGTCGGAAGGGCTATCACACCGCTACTTCTCTGGTTCACTGGTTTAGCGTCATGGCTCACTGTTTTGCTATTTTGCTTACTGTTTGGCCTTCGTTTTACTGTTGTTTGGCCTCCATTTTGCTACTGTTTCCTCTTTATTTCTGCTTGATGTTCAGGTCACTGTTTTGGTGTTTTAATGGACTGTTTTGGGTGTTTTTTGGAGGCTTTAAGTGCAGTTTTTTAGTTACTGTTTTAAGGATTAAAAGTACAGTTTTTTAGTTACTGGTTTCGGTGATTTGGGGGCTGCTTTGGGGTATTTTTGCTGCTATTTTAAGGTTATTTCGGGCTACTATTTTAAGGTCGTTTTGCTGCTGTTTTGGGCGTGTTTGGCTGTTGTATGGAAGTATGCTTTTCGGTGATTATGGGAAGGAGATGAAGAGAATTTTTGTGTTATTTCTTTGTAGTATGTGTGAACTTGAGATAATGGAGAGTGGACAGAATTTTGGCTTCTTTTGCTTGTGAAAAACGTGAACTAGAGAGAGGAGGAGAGGCTTTGGGTGGTGGTTGTTTATATAGAGAATGGCTAGGGCTTCACCTTTTCTCACAAGGAATAGGATCTTGGTTTCTAATTTAGGCTTCTCAAGAATGGCATACACAAGATTGAGGGGGGACAAAATATTATAAATTAGGAAGTTACAAGATTAGATTGGTGTTGATTAGGAAGTCAAATATTTTTAATTAGTAAATATCTTATTTAGTTAGGAATGATTATATTTGATTAGTTTATATTAGGCATATACTTATTTTATGTTGTGTAAGTATTTTATTATTTTGGTAGGTGATTATTTAGATTTTATTTGTTTTATTTAATTTGGTATATGACTTCTTAATAATTATTTTATTTAATTACATTATCTAATTAATATTTAACTTAATATTTGATTTAATTTGGGTGTGTTTTAAGTGGGCTTGGGCTAGACTAGGGTGCATGTGGGCTAAATGGGCTCGGGTCATGAGGCTAACAGCAAAACCAAAAATACTGATACCGTTCGAACGCTAATTCGAACACGACACGAACGCCCGCAATCTGCCTGACGTTCGAACGCGTTTAAGAACGCAGCACGAACGGAAACAGTGAACATGTGAAATGACTCTAATAGTATACTCATCCTGAATTTCCCCTTCCGATATCCGTTTCTCGTGACTTCCGTGACTTAAAAGGTAGTGCCTCCAACTGAGACTCATCATCGGGTTTCACATGCAAAAATGCAATGCCTACATGTGGTGGAACAGAGTGATAGTTAGGTAGGGGTTCTTGTGTGTGTTGGGTTGCTCTTTTTCTAGGTCGGGTATTTTGTGGGAGTCGATGAGGTCTTGGATTTCAGGTCTGAGGCGGGCACAGTTATCGGTGTCATGGCCTTTTTTTGGTGGTAGTGACAATAAAGGTCCAGGTTGAGGTGTGGTGGTGGAGGGTGTGGAAGTGGTTTAGCTTCTAGGGGTTTTAGGAGTCCCTGTCTCTTCAAATTCTTAAGAACTTTAGACAAAGGATTGCCCAGGTTAGAAAATCGCATGTTTCTTATGGTGGCAACCTCGGCGAAAACGAGCTTTGTTCCCGAAGATCCCCCAATGGTCCTCCTATTCAGGCCATAAAACTTCATATTCTCAGCTTCTTCCTCCTCAATATCCATAACAGTCTCCCTCAACTATCGAAAATCGCTAATCATAGAGGTCATCCTCTTCAGCTTGCCATAAATAGAGGGCTTGGTGCCCTTGATGATCATCTTGATCTGGTCCTTCTCTGAGGGCCGAGTCTGCATCTTCAGAAGCTGGCTCCTCCAGCGATCTACATAATCCTTGAAGCTCTCCTCTGGCTTCTGTTTGGTATTCTCCAAGTCACGAAGCGACAATTCGATCTCCAGATCCGTGACATACTGATTCAGAAAGGCCTCCGCCAATGCCCTCAAATCATCCTAGACCTTTCTCTCCAGGCCGTGAAACCACACCACGGGTGCCCCCTCAAGCGACATCCCGAACATCTTCTGAACCTGACGCTTCGACAGACCCACCGAACTCATCACAGAAACATACTACTGAAGATGGACCCTTTGATCCCCATTCCCATTGAACTTGGCTATGTCGGGCATCTTGAACTGTGAAGGCAGCTGCTCCTCGAAAGTCATCGCCGCATAGTCTAGCAAATCCTCATGATTACCCCTCATCTTGTGGGTAACTGACTCTACCTGATCCATGAGTTTCTGCAACTCTGCCTGAGACCCGACTACTCTTCCCGCGGCATACTCAGCCATGTCATCATCAAAAACAAGGATTTCATCACTCATCATGTTCAGAGGATCTTCACGCCTGGCATTCTCATGGTTTCCTGCCCCTCCTGCACGGGGCGCTGCCATATTGGCCACAGCGGTGGTCAAAGCTTGCAACTGCTCGGTAATCTTAGTGAGATTAGTCTCTAGCTGATCCATACGAGAACCCTCGTTATCTGACTCACTCATGTTCGCTAACGATCTTTTGACGAGTCTTCCCATCTTCTCTAACCCAATGGGTATCTATGTGTTGGTGTTTGCTAAGGTCCCAAGATCATAAACAAGCATGAAATAAATGCAAATTCAAATCAACGAAGTTGCGGAATACTCACATAGATCGGTTGAGCGACGCTTTGAGGAACAAAAACGAACTTTCTGCCTCCTTACTGCTCACGGCAGTTCACTGGTTGTTGTCCCCATTTTTGGTCATGTGTCTCCAATTTTTGAGCTCCAAGCTTCCTCAAACGATTCACGGCTCAAGGGTGGACTTCCCTATCACCTTCGCATGTCTCTCGGAGTGCTAGCTCTCTTGATTTTTGAGACAAAAACCAAGCACTTTGCTTCCCATTTTCCCTTTAGCTCACGGCAGTTCACTGCCAAAACCAGAAGAAAATTTGCCCTTCATGGGCCTGAATGAGGAAGAGAATGGAGAGAGAGAGAAGTTTTTTTTGTTACTTCAAAAATGGTAAATGATTTTCCAAAAATCATATACACAAATTGCTTTTAAAAAATCAACAAAGGACAAGCTTTAAAAGCTCCCAACAACTCCCATCAAGTCACATCTATCAATCAAGTTGTCAAGTCACATCACTTAAAGTGACAAGTGATTTGACGCTTGATGTGACTTGCGTGCCGTACTCGAATTTGAAATGCGAATGCGCTCGCAAATAATCCCGGGCTCGGGTTCGCTAATTCCAAATTAACGAATTTTCTGTTGCGACGTAATTAAATACAATTTAATTAATTAATCATGCCTAGCATAATTACTATTCACGTCGCTAACGAATTAATTCTAAATTAATTCATCCGCCCGAATTAAAATATAATTTTAATTCCGCGTCGAAATCCAATTTCGTTTAATATATCGAATATATTAATTTATCGATTAATTCTAAATTAATCGTTCTCTCTCTTTAAATGATATTTTTGTTGGTTTCTATTAAAGTCCCGGATCGATTATAAGCATGAAAAACATTGCGAATACACATCGAAGAAGTTGCGGAATACTCACATCGATTGGTTGAGACGATTTGATGAAGAACAAAACCAAAATTCTGCCTCCAAGGTGCTCCCACTGCATGCAGTCCACTGCTCACGTTTTTCAGTTTTGATTCATGAATTTGAGCTCCGAATCTTCGTCAAACGATTCCCGGCTCGTGGGTGAGTTTCCCTAACACCTTCGTATAGCTCTAAGTGATTTTGCCACAAAATCTTGTCTATTTCTTCTCCAAAGCTCACGTTTTTTGAGCTGATCCAGAAGCCAAAAACTGCCCACAATGGGCGTGAGTAGTGAGAAGGAAAGAGAGAGGAAATGAGAGAGATAAGTTGTGTAATTGTTGTTGAAAAAGTGTAATTGATTTCCTTATATATTTTCCAAAATATATTAAAGGATATACACATTTTTGTCTCTCAAAAAGTCAAACAATTAACTTTCCAACAACTATCACTATTGCAACAACTTCTATCACTCAAAGTGACAAGTTGCCTTTTAAATCAATCAATCACATCAATCAATCAAATGTCACATCACTCAAAGTGACATGTGATTTGACGCTTGATGCGACTAATGATTTGACGCTTGATGTGACTTGCGTGCCGCACTTGAATTCGAAATGCGAATGCGCTCGCAATCACTCTCGGGCTCGGGTTCGCTAATTCCGAATTAACGAATTTTCCGTCGCGACGTAATTAAATGATTACGCCTAGCGAAATCACTATTCACGTCGCTAACGAATTAATTCTAAATTAATTCGTTCGCCCGAATTAAAATCCAATTTTAATTCGCGTCGAAATCCAATTTCGTTTAATATATCGAATATATTAATTTACCCGATTAATTCTAAATTAATCGTTCTCTCTTTTTAGACGATATTTTATCCCAGATAAAATATCTCCGTAATTAATCCCAGATTAATTTTCTCTCTCATCGAATTAATCCCAGATTAATTAAAGTGCGAGTCATACATCATCGGTGAATCATAGGGAAGCGACCCATGAGATCCCCGGATATGTTGGCAGTAAATACGGTTATCGGACTATCCGAATACGTAAGTACCTAGTACCACGTCCTACCCAATTCTCCGAAAATATTCTTACAGGAATATATAGATCTGTATCAGGCGTAGTAGTAGTATATACAGTAGTATGTGCATATCGGCCCAGTATCGGATAGTCACATGCATGGCCTGGGGCTGGATAAGTGTCTGCCCCGTACGAAGCACATGTCGGATGTCTGGTAACTAGTCTCTATAATCGGATATACATGACCTTGTCATAATATCCCGATGGCTGCAGCACCTCAGAGTACTAATACCGTATCCTGCGTGACATCATCTCCACTATGACTGGAGTGATACTTCCGTCTTGACATCACACCCAATACTCTACGATTCTCAATATACTCAGCTTCGGCGTACACAGAACCGGTTAGAGTCCTAGACGACCTCAACTAAAGTATATTGATTGTCGTAAGCATTAGCGGTGCAAGTCTCAGGTTAAGACCAAATACACCTACCCTGATGTCGGATTCCCATAGACACATAGTCATAATACCAATGGGATTCCGAGGGGTCTATCCAGAGCGAGGCTATTTCCCGTACCATCGGTGAAACACAACCTCCTATCGCACTTGCATGAGTATCCAATACCCAAATATATGAGAACTATGCTGTTGTGCCCTCACAACACGCACAAGTG
Source organism: Zanthoxylum bungeanum (assembly GCA_019454045.1). Lineage (NCBI taxonomy): Eukaryota > Viridiplantae > Streptophyta > Magnoliopsida > Sapindales > Rutaceae > Zanthoxylum > Zanthoxylum bungeanum. The sequence continues at coordinate 15,132 of SKCR01013581.1, forward strand.
CAATACTAGCCTATTCCGCATTATCGATGTCCAGTCTCGATAATACTACGACTAGGGATATTTAATGATTAATCCTTCGTGGACTGATACTGTCTCATATCATCTCAATCCAGGAACTAATCATATGGACCTCTCTTCATTTATATATCTAAGGTGATATCTAATCACAAATGATGAGAGTGCAATTTCCTTGTCACATAGTTAATTTGTACAACATCACTATGATATGTACAAATAGTGACGCTATGGGTCATATTATCCAACAATCTCCCACTTGGCACATAGCCAGTCACTCAAGTGTCGTACACTCGAACTATGTACGGTTCGCTCAAATTGCTGAGAAAAGGTTTTCGTCAGCGGATTTCCATGATTATCGTCTGACGCGATTTATACGATCATCACATCGCCACGATGTATGATCCGAACGAATCAGATGAATATAGAAGTATATATCTGGATCGTCGATGAGACCTTTAATTCCTTAGCCTTGTGCTGACGCCTAGCTCAGCTGCTAACAGAACTATATCTAATCTAATTAGATTATTATCGAACCAAATGGCTTCTATTGCTGCCTCAGCCGCAGCAATAATCCGCATTTGTTGTTTATTCGGCAACAATATCTTGCTCGGAAGATTTCCAGCTCATTGTCCCGTTTTTCAAACTTTATAGTACCGTAGTATTAAACTGTTTGGAAACTTGCAGCAGTGATCCCAGTCACTTCAAGTTCTCCTTCTCCATAGTTTTAGACAACATCTTTAGTTCTCTAAGATACTAATAGATGTCCTTAACTTCAATCCAGTGACTATCACTTGGATTGTCCTGATTGTGACTCCATATGCTCAAAGCGTATGAGACACCATATCAAGTACATTTTAAATGTACTATCCATGAGAGTGTTAACAACTCCAAATCTATCCCAGTAGATCTTTATTCCTTGAATAAAGGTTGTTACTCCCCAGAATTCTACGGAGAATATCTATGAAAGCCAAGCTTCCACCAATTGCATTATGGGAATTTCACTGTCAGTGCGCTCCCACTAACCTCCTTATATACACAAGAATTATTTCGTTTTGAGTCAAATCATAAACCATTATGATTATTTCAAAACGTCGGTTCCAAGAACCTTATGCTTGCTTCAATCCAAACATGGATCGAATAACCCGCAAACCTTGTTTGTCGGTTATACAAAATCGTCAGGATGTTGTAAGCATCCTCCAAAAGGTTTCCTTTTCAGGAAGGCGATTTTGATCTTTAACTGACACATTTCATAAATGAAATATGCAGTATCAATAAGCATCATCAAAATGGATTTACTATGGCAACAGGTAAAAGGTTGAACCATTATTAACATAACGTTGATAACGATACCTTTCCGTCACAAGCCTAGCTTTGTACGTTGGTATGTTGCCATCCATGTATGTCTTCCTTGAAGACGTTTACAGTACCAATAGGCACAATGCCTTGCGGTACAACAACTAGTATCCAAACATAGTTGTTATACATGGAATCCATTTCGGACTCATGGCACTTTGCCATAAAAGGGAGTTGATACCTTGTATCACTTCCTCATACGTAGTCGGTTGGTATACCTCCATAAGATTTACATCTTTAAGGGGTTACTCAGAAACCCATACCCCACGTTGTTTTCTGATTCTCTCCGATCTACGTGATTCTTGTGTATTTGAAGATTAATGGTTTAGTTTCATCCTTGATGAACTATTTGTGTTCCATTATGGACTTCGTGCCTTGAATAGTATTACTCCGATTTT